>JBBMKA010093512.1:0-12879 GCA_037833695.1 Sechiopsis laciniata
GTCAAGGGTTCGAGTCCTGGCCTGTGCAACCTTTTTCCTCCAATTTCCAAATAAATAAACCGAAGCTCCAAAACCTCCCCAAAAGACCAAGCTAGCTCCGAAAACCTGAAACCAAAAGAAACCCAATTCAATAAATTTAACTAAACAAACCTGGAACTCTGGCAAATTACGAGACTACCCCTGGAGGCAAAATTACCAAAATGCCCTCAGCGGTCCAAGCTGCCCTAACGGCCCAACCGAACAACAGAAAAGGTAAGCGAACGTACCTGAAGAACCAGAATGAAAATCTAGGCCGTTACAAACTACGACCAGTAGTGAGGACTGATAGACTTGAAACTTCAAGGTACATCGAAGGATTAATAGCTTCAAGGGAAGAAAGGGACATGAAGGAGTTTGATAGGAAGTTTGAAGAATTCCACCAAGTGAAAGAAGCCAAGCGCAGAGGAAATTCAGATGTGGGCACCTCTAGACCTATTGAGGTTATCGCAGTTCGTGTAGAGGAAGAAAAGAGGCCACATCAAGAAGGAAAAGCACCGATGGTAGAATAGCATCCAAGTGGATGCAAAGGAGAAATGCTAGCACCAAAAGACCTGTTCCGACGTCGATTCAGAGATGAAGCAGATACAGGCTTTGCTGAGTATCAAAGGATGAGGCTAACACTTTTAGGTAGAGAGCCTGGTGAAGTAGAAATGATCATCCAGTGCTTGATGGCCGAGTTCATAGAAAAACCTGCGAACTTAGCAGCAGATGCAGGTCATTCCGCACACCCCTAGGTGTCTACTCACCCACTTAAGAAAAGAAAGAAAAACATGCATGAATAGTTGGTTCGATGCCTTTGGCTGCTCACCAACAATTTAGGCGCATTTATGGTGTATGTTAAGGAGCGCGAAAGTGCGTTATTCGACGCACTGACCCTCTTAAACCCATGCATCCACAAGCCCATCTTTCTGCAGTTCTAGGACATTATTTCTTCCACCGACCCCGACAGTACTGATTTGGAAGAAGATGAATAAAGAAAGTCTCTGTCTCTGCAACACTTATTTTCTCTTCGTTTTGTCTATCACGCTATAAAATTAATATAATCAGTCTTTCAATTTTTTTTCCCTGCTTAATTTTATTGCTTTGACCAATGTTGAGTTAGAATCTTGTTTTTTATTCCGAACTTTCAAAACATCGCCTTTAATGTGCTGGAATTTAATCTGTGGGACATCATTTGCTAGCTTCCTAACGAAATCACCTTAGGACAGATCCTTTTTAAACTTAGAGCGTAGTATAATTCTGTGGGAGGAAACCGATTAGTTCGCAGCATAGATTTTAGAAACCTTAGATTCAATTAAGTTTGGGGAAACTTTGCATCACCTTCATTGGGGACAATGAAAACTTTAAGTTTGGGGTGAGTGCAAGCAGTAGACTGTTATTCAAATGCGTATTTGTTTGCCAAAAAAAAAAAAGAAAAGTAAAAAAGCAAGATATTCTGTGTAAAAATGAAACGGCAAAAAGAGCAAATAGCCGCGGGTATCCCAAGTAATCTTCTGACCATCCTAAAGATTTAAAAATAGCGGCCATGTGGAAAAATTTACCCAAAGGGGACCCGAATAAATAAGCTCCGGAGAGAATGTTTTGACCAAACTTAAATGATCAAAAAGGGGTTTGATTGAAGTGCATTAATGTAGAAGTTTCCAAGCTAGGAGTTGTGCGACGGGCTAAGGGGAAAGAGGAGAAGGACTGAGATTAAATTGAAAGGACTTTGATGAAGGATAAATTGGGACGATTAAGCATTGGCGTATTAAGGAAATTGTACCTAAAGAATATTTTTATAAACAAGAGGAAAAACTCAGCATTGTGATTAGCAGTTACTTTTAGCAATTATTACACCTACACTAAATCGCTCGAGACGAGCAATGATTCAAGTTTGGGGGTTTGATGACTCTCAAATAGAGTTAGAATTCAAGATAATTTTGGATCATTGTGTGCGATTATTATATAAGATTCAATGCAAGCAAGGTAAAATAAAGAAATAAATGTGTAGTTTGCTAATGCTTACGCATTAGGGGAATAAATTGTGAGATATAATTTATAACGCTTAAATTAAAGGAATTAGCACACTTAACGCACATTTAGTAAGGCTTATGCTTATTAACTATTTTTTTACAGGAAATTGCGTTTGCGAAGCAGTGCAAAGTGAAGATTTGAGACACGCAATTACGAGCAAATCATGCTCGGGAGAAAGAAATGCCAAAGCACTACAAGTACAAATAAGGAAAGAAAGAATTAGAAGTAAGAAGTTGACTAACCAGACACTATGAGACAGATTGCAGAAATTAAGAGATTCTTACCTTAGACAAATAAAAACACAATTGGCAAGTTTAAACAAAGAAAGATGCAACGTCGATTGATTCGTGCCTATTCTAGAATATTCTGAGAGTTGACAAAAAAGCTTATAAAAGGCAATCTCTGTAATAGAAAGAGGGAGAGAGAGCTTGGAGATTAAAATCTGAGAGTTATTTTTTTCTTTATTTTCTTTAATATCAGTTTCAGTATGTTTTCCATTTTGCATTCATTGTTCTTTGTTTGTATGATGAACTAAATTCCTTAAGGCAACGCTAGGAAACAGTAGAGTAGTTGTAGCATGTGTTAAGAAGAAATAGGAAGGTTTAACTAATGCATGTTAACTAGGAGCAAATCTTAACCGTAAGTGTCGACTGGCCATCCATACGAACTAATAGGTTATAAATCGGAAGAGGAAATAACCTAAGTCTAGTTGCATGTTTAGTAGGTTAGAATTAAGTCTTTAATTCTTTGAATCAGAGTTTAGGAATAAACTTGTAACTATTGCATACGTTGCGTCGGGTTATCATTACATCAAGTTGCGGTGGAAGTCAGACTTGATGCGAACGAATGCGGAAGCGGAAGTTTGTAAGGCATAGTATATTAGTTATTCCTTACCGCATGTTTCTTCGCAACGCATTGCTATTGCTTTCCATGAGTATCTTAATTTAGCCTTATCTCTCTCACTCCATTTTACTACTGTTAAGTTTTCTTTCTGCTATTCAAACCAAACTATCACAACATCTATGCTTTTATTTCTTTCAATTCTAAACATCTCCTTGGATAAATCACAATCCCTGTGGAGATCGATAATTTACTTATTACTTACTGCAAACCACATATACTTACGCGAGTGTGTGACTATTGCACACGAGGCAACTCAGTTTTTTGTAGTTACTAGATTTAACCTTCGCTGATGCTCAATAGAGCGAAATCCTTCTTCCTCTAACTCGATTTTGTGCATATAGAAAGATGGGCTAATTTCCTTCAAATTTACGAGAGTCCAACCGATTGCCTTTTTATGTTGCTTAAGCAATTCAATCAGCATCTTTTCATTTTCAAGCATTAAGTTGCTGAGATTATGATTGGCAGTGTCTTCTCCTTCCTAGTACTTCAAATGATCCGACAATGGTTTTAGCTCTAAACTTGGTGGTTCCTCTACTGATGGCTTCATCAGTGGTGCAACCCTGCCATCAAGATCGAGTGAGTCATTAAGGTAATTCAGAATCTCACTTAACTCAAGTTCTTCATCTCGCAATCCATCTTCTAAATTCTCATTCGCTCCAGCGATTTATAGCATAGAGTTTAAAAACTTGTGATTAATAACATCCTTCAAAGTGTTCATTGTAGAACATTCTTTGCACTCTGCTAGAAACTTTAGCGAATTGCAGATTTTTAAATTAATCTCTTCGTTGTTCATCCTCAGGGTAATGGTTCCTTCGTAGACATCAACAAGCGTGCGTCCCATTTTTAGAAAAGGTCGACCCAAGATAATAGGGACATCTTTATCTGCATCATAATCCAAAATTATAAAATTAGTGGGAAAAAAAACTTGTCTACCTTGACTAGAATATCCTTAATTTTTCCTTCTGGCTAAGTGATTGATCTGTCTGCGAGCTGAATTATTACCGTTGTTGGCCTAGCTTTGCCAATGCCAAACTGTTTGTAAACTGAAACTGGCATTAAATTTGTACTCGCTCCAAGATCAAATAAGGCTTTCCCAACATGTTTTCCGCTGATTGAAATTTGAATTGTGAAAGCTCCTAGACTGCTTCCTTCATTGGCAGTTTATTCAACACTACGGCACTACACTCTTCATTCAGGGACACAACTTTAAATTTTTCAAATTTACCTTTCTCTAGTAATCCTTCTTTTAGAAATTTAGCGTAATTTGGCATCTTCCGTAATGCATCTATCAACGGAATGTTGATATGAAGTCCTCTTAAGATGTCAAAGAACTTCTCATAGTGTGTCCAAACTTGCTTCTTCTTCAGTCTTTTTGGAAAAGCAGGTGGTGGAGGTTTAAACTCAATTACCCGAGTTTCTTGTGATTTTGCTTCAGCATTGCTAGGTTTTGCAAGTTCAACTTCTATAACTTTTGTGTTCGCCGCCGCGATTCCTTCCATAGAATTGGTTAATTCTTCATGAGTTTGTCGTAGCGAACAAGATACTTTGTTCTTGTTCATCTTATCTTCAGCAAATTTTATCTGACCATTGCTGATGTCTTCGCCAATTGTGTCTAATCGCTTTTAGGTTAAAATTGTAAGAGTTAAAAGATGGATAATAGTTTGATGGAGTGATTGGATTACAAAGTATTGGTCTATGCGAGTAAGAATTAATAATAACAAGGATAAATTAACATCAGAAGGAAATTAAGGTTTTACGTGGTTCGCGGTCGCAAACGGGGAACATCAGTGAGAAGCGAGTTACTGTTATCTTTACTCATTCTCTCTCGAGCCTTTAAGTGGCTCTCTCGAGCTCTAGGATCAACTAACTTACAAACAAACAGCTCTAGTAGACACTTATCTCTAAGTGTTACTTATATTGTGAGTGAAACCTTCACAAACCAAGAGTATACAAATGATATCGCTTAATTCTCTTCTCTCAAAGTGAACTAAGTTAATACAATTAGTTGATCAGACAAAGTGTATTCAAGTTAAAATTCAGAATGCATTTATAACTTAGCATCCCCCTACCGCCATTCGCTCAAGCGAACTATGTTACTTAATTTCTTCTGACAATAAAATTAGCTACTCATCGAATAATGAAAATTCAACTCAAGTAAATTAATAACTTCCATTGAATTCATAAACAATAGAAAATTCGAATTCAAATCAAATAAACTGATAAAAAATGTCGGAAAGAACAAAATGAAATAAAACTTGAGTGAAACACTGTAAATGTTGTGAAACTTAGGCTGGCTGAGCTTCGGCAAAGACTCTAGTGTAGCTAAGCGTAAATGGCGATATGACAAGATTGCAATTTCTAAACTGATCTCATATCGTTATTAATCCAATTAATGCGATAGAGTTGAACGAAGTTTGTATATTAAATGCACAATTAATGAAAATAATAACCTTTATTAATAATTGAAAAATAACATTAAATGTCTGACATTAAATGTTTGTTCTTTAAATATAAACTACTAGGCCTTTAGGGCATAATCCTTAACAATCTCCCACTTACACTAAAGTCCTAGTAAGACTTGTTACATGTAAAGCCAAACATCAAGCTCACAGTTGCTCTAGACTGTAGGAGACGCCTCTCGTAGACCCAAACTCATTAGTTGACCCTCGAACACTTTAGCTGGGAGAGCCTATGTAAGAGGATCAGTAACATTGTCAACCGTGTTAATCTTGGTGCAACGACTTTGCCCCTATGCACTATCTCTCTGATGAGGTGGTATTTCCTCTTCATATGCTTCCCTTGTTTATGGCTTCTAGGTTCCCTAGAGTTAGCCACAACCCCGTTGTTATCATAATATAAAGTGATCGGCTTATCCATACCCGGAACCATGTAAGTTTCTCAACCATACTTCCTCTTTTACTACTTGCTACGTACTCAGCTTCCATGGTGGAGTCTGTGATGCATCCTTGCTTGATGCTTCTCCAAACTAGAGCTGCATCGTTGAGGGTGAACACTGAACCTAATGTGGACTTCCTAGAGTCCTTATCAGTTTAAATACCAGAGTTTGTGTACCCAGTAAGGATCAAATCCTTTGGACCATACACAAGCATATAATTTCTTATTCTCCTAAGATACTTGAGAATATTCTTAACCGCAATCCAGTGATCCTTTCATAGATTTGACTGATATCTATTGACAATGCCTACTGCATAGCAAATGTCAGGTATTGTACACAACATAGCATACATCAAGCTCCCTATTGTCGAAGCGTAGGGTATCGGTCTCATTTCCTCAACTTCTTAAGGTGTCTTAGGACTATTGTCCTTGGACAATTAGATTCTATGCCTAAAGGTAAATGACCTTTCTTGAGATCCCTCATGGCATACCTGACAAGCATCTTGTTAATATACGACGCCTGAGACAAGGCTAGCGTTCTCTTGCACCGATCCCTTATTATCTGGATCCCAAGGATGTACGAAGCGTCACCCAAATCGTTCATCTGGAATTGGTTAGCTAGCCACTACTTGGTATCAGTTAACATTCTTACATCATTTCCAATGAGTAAGATGTCATCTACATATAATAATTTGAATGCTACTTTATTATCATTGATTTTCTTGTAAAAATAAGGCTCATCAATGTTCTGCTTAAAACCATATGATTTGATTACATCATCAAATCTCTTGTTCCAAGACCTGGAAGTGATAACTCTCAAGAATTGTGAGTTAGTTGCCTAAGTATGCATGCATTCAAGAAGTATTTCGCTAGGTTTTAGACCGAAAATAACAATGTAGTTCGCTATAAATGAACATATAGGAGAAGTAAGTAATCTTACAGTTTTCTGAGTAAGATGAAGTTTTTCAGTTAGATTTAGCGAAGTTATGAGCCTTTTAACGTTTGTTATTTTTGAATATGTATTTCACAACAACGAAGGGAAAGAGGCAAACATGAATTAACAGATGGATGGAAAGCACCTTGGACGCGTGGCAAAATCTGAAGAGAAGTCAAAAGGCTGATCATAACCACGTATACACGTTGTCGAGTGAAAAAAAAGGAACGAGGATAGATCGTGGGGCAATTGCAAAGATTGCGGACGTAGTAACGAACGCCTTTAAAAGTAAACCTGTGTTGACTAAATTGGGAGTTAGAGATTGAGAGATCATAAGAGATTAGTAGTTCTTGTTATATTATTGCATGGTATCTTTGCACTTAGCTATGCCAGAGATCGGAGCTCAGTCATGCACACCGTTGCAACATTCAGTATTTCTTTACTTAGTTTATTTTGTTATTTTGTAGTTTTTTCTATTCAATTAAGGAGTTCATAGCTTGTACATGACTTCTGATTTATTCAATTTTCAATGGAAATTTATTACTTAATTTCGCTGGTTATATTTGTTAGCATGTGCAGCTAGATTTCTTTTCGGAAGTAGTTAAGGTTTCAGTTAGTTCGCTTGCGCGTAAGAAGTAGGAAAAGCTAAGTACGAATGCATGTGAGTTCTTTACATACTGTTTATTGAGAAACTTATGTATGATCTTATTTCGCTTCAAGAGAAGGATAATAGTCGAAGTTGCATGTATACACTAGGTTTTGTTAAGTTAGCACTTGCGATTCAAATTCACTTAGAGATAAGGAATTACTAGTGTTTTGACTCAATGATTAACGAAATATGAGAAGTTTAGAGAATTCAAAGTCTAGTTAATTATAATTTACTCTTTTCCAACTTTCTTATTCGTGGTGGCAAATTATTTGACTCTTAACTAACTTCTGATGCTTAACCAATTATTATTCTTATTTAGTTGTAATTCGCTTAATCGACTCTTAAAAAAATCACATCTGTTTTCCCCATTTGACTCTTACACTGTAGCGTAAACGTAGAATCGTCGCTGTTGTAAAAAAGGCTGGATAAAGGGAAAGGTGTTGTGATGCCACAAATAAAGCTCGCCAAACGGAGAAGAAGCGCGACTTGATTAACAATAATATAATCAGCTATCAAGCAAAGCGATTCTTGTCAGAGCAAGGGTTTGAGCCTGGTCTCGAGGGCCTACTTGCCCCAATACTCAGACAAATTGAAACTAGATGTTGGCTAGAGATTTGTGTCCCAGAAGCTAAAGTAAAAAGAGATTGGATGATCGAGTTTTATGCAAGTCTTCTAGTTCGCTCGAGCTTTCAGGCAATTGTGTGGGAGCAAACAATCATTTAGGCCCCTTTCGGCTTGGAATGAACTTTTCAATCTTAAAGATGAAGAATCTGAGTACGACAACTTCCTGAAGAATCGCTCAAGCGGAGAGTTGGAAAATTTTCTAGAGACGATCGAGGTTGTAGGAGTAACATATGAAGAAGGGCCACAATCTATCAAATTCCTAGCGGGAAACTTGAACGATGGTGCACGCATCTTGGTTTCGTTTGTCAAATCTTCACTCATGCTGACCTCGCACGACTCGACAATGACGCAACCACGAGTACTCTTGTTCTACGCTATAATGGTTGGCCACACAATCAATGTGTGAGTCACTTCATCTTTCTGCATTTCATTTCTACACTCTACTGCTACCAGGGGGTTAATGGCAAGCTGAATGACGTGATTCTACCAAGGCGAAAGCTGTTATGCACCGCTGCAAAATCTACGACGAAAGCATCTCACAAAAGTAACATGGATAAAAAGGTAGCAGCGTCTGCGGTTGAAAGCAATGAAAGAATTAAGTTGTTTAAGGCCTTAACCACTAGGTTCGATGCTTATCTGGAACATCACCAAGAGCGAGATCGAGTCATTTAGTAAATTTTCAGCCAATTTGAAGGTGGCCTGATCTTGCCTGAAATGCTTGAGTTTGTGTTTCCTCAAAAAGATCAATCCAGCAAAGCTCCACCGGTTAAGGAATGAATGGAAGTCTTCTGCTTACTTTTTGTCTCTCCTAATCTCTGTGTATGAATGCCTGTCGTTTTTTCTTGTTTTGAATCTATCTTTTGTTAAGAAATTTCGCTTTAGCGAACTTCTTTTGTTTATCTCTTCCGAATTCTCATGAACTTTCCTTTTGTGCAATTCAAATATATTTCTCTGCAAAGTAATTTTATAACCCTTCGATGCTAGTGTGAAACCACAAATTGGACGAAAGAGAAGTTTTAGGAAGAGTAAAGGCCTTAGTTGTCATAAATTCATTAAGTTTAGGAACTTAATTTCCCAGAATCTTTTTGCTTGAGCAAACTCAATTAGAATTAACCCGAGCCTTAAACTTTTAGCAAACTTTAAGCTTGGGGGTGTTGAACATTTTCATTGGGACAATGAAAAGTCCAAGTTTAGGGGTGGAGTTCACTGAAGCGAAAACTATAAATATGCTCGCGAAAAGTGCATAATTTAAACATGCTTCAGGAGTGATTCAGAGTAAAAAAAAAATTAATTGGATAGTTTCCATTTTGCTGAAGTAAAAGGTGAGATTTGCAAGCCTAAACCCAAGTTTGGATAAAAAACATGAAAAGTTTAAAAATCTTCCCGCAATTCGCGAGAGCGAAGTGAATCAAAGAGCTAGTAGCCCAAGTTTCTAGGATCATCTCTCCACTTTCGTTTGCTCTAACATTGTGTATCTATCATTATATCAAACATTCGATGAAAATTGAGGAAGCGATAGCAGGAAACGTAAGTGAGGGATGCCCAACAAACGGTAAAAGGAGAGTATTCACTTTGGCAGAAGTTGAGAAATATCGAGCGTAAAGGAAGCAAAAAAGCTTAAAGCGAAAATTTAAATCGAGTTGATTAGTAAAGGGTTGAAGAATCAAAGAGTTGAAGTTCTAAGCCGAAAGGGGTTTGCGTGAATGAATGGCTTAAGCGAATTGTAAAATAGAGTTTTCTTAAAATTTTAAAAGTTTCACTCAGCATAGTCCAGTTATAAAAGAGCTTTACTTAGAAATGTATTTGAATTCTCAGATTGACTCGTTGATGGCTTTAGCGAAATTGAGGAATGATGATTCGCTGAAGCGAATAAAGTTAAGGCAAATTCTCTTAATTGGAAATTAAAATTTTACTCAAGACGAGCAATAGTGCAAGTTTAGGGGTGTCATAACTCTTAAGAATTGAGAGTTAAAGTAGCTTAAAAGAATATATTTTTATAAGAATTTTCTATAATTAATTAGTATTATAATGAATTTCGCCCCTTCATACCAAAAACTGTGTTTAAGTGAAACATCCTATAGTTTTCTGATTAGGATGCTTTTTAAAAGGTTTGCTGTAGCCAAATGTGCTTGAATGAGTGTAAATTGATATGTGTAAAAAAAAGAATTGATACTTTCTAGTTTTTCTACAGAAAACCTGAGCAGCGAAGTGAAATTCACAAGGAAAGCATCGCGCAAGCGAAGATCAGACTCAACAAATATAAAGAATTGACTACGGTTTCACTTAGGCGAAGTTGATTCTAGAAGATTAGGATTCTAAAAAAAATATCTAAGTCAAGGATGCATGTCAAAGATCCAAGAAAAGCCTTTCAATCTCAGTCGTCGCTTTGTGTCTGCTTTGACGCAGCCGACAATGTGGATCGTGGAGGAGGAATGTCAGTAGTAGAGCAGGCTTTCGACAGAACAGTGATCGTGGAGAAGACCATGTCGCTTGAGCAAGCAATATAAATAGTAACCCTTTGTCTTCTTTGAGAGAGTCCTCCATTTTCGGGAGTGATCTTCCATTTTCTGGAGAGATCACCTTTAAGCTTTCATTTTCCAACTAAGTTTCCTTAGCTTTAGTTCGTAACTTTAGTTGTTTTTCCATTTCCAATTGCTAAGTAGTTTTGCTTTAGTATAGTCGTAGTTAGCTGGAGCTGCTACGCATAGCCAGAGCTAAATTCAGAGTTGCTGCTTCAGTGATTCCGACCAGGCTTCTTCTAAACTTTGCTTCTCATTTTCTTGTATTTTCTCTACTTTTGCCTTAGCATAGTTTCGTGAGCAAATGTTGTTATTTTGTTATTTAATGAAAATGAACTGTATTTATTACTTTGCCTTGAATCTATTTATCATCATGAGTAGCTAAGTTCATAATCGGATGGGAGTAAGCGAGTAGGAGTATTTCGCTCAAGCAAAGAGGTAGAGATATGTCAAACTATCAATGCATGCTATTTTAACTTATAATATATTCGTCTGACAAACCATTTCTATTAACTCTGTTTCACTTCGAGAGAATAGAAATATAGCGAACTTTCATGTCATAACATTAGGATTGTTAAGCTTTGCTTGCTAATCAAAGAACACTTAGAGATAAGGGTCGCCTAGTGCTGATTGGTTGTTGTTACTTTTGCAGATGTTTGAGAAAACCTAGCTAGGAGCTCAAGAGAGCCAAATTCTAGAGCTCGAGAGAGCCAAGAGTAGTCCATCAATAGTTTGCTTCTTAGCATAATGCCATTTCGCTTTAGCAGAATACTCTGAAAAGTCCTAACCTCCTCTAATGTGTATAACCTGATTAAAGTTAGTTCATCATTGTTAGCATTTTACTTACTTTGTTTTTTGTGCCATGCATTTATTTCGCTTTAGCCAAGTTATTTCATTTTAGCAAACTTAGTTTAGCTCCATCACAACAATTTTCCCCCATTACCATGACTTTATAAATTTTGCTTGAGCATAATGTTAATAACTAATCCCTATGGAGATGACTTTTACTTACTTTAAAACTTACTACAACAAGACTATGTATACTTGCACAACCTTGGGGAATCACACACATGCATTTCGCTTGAATTAAGCCAAGATTTTGCTTAGGCAAAATCACAGCCTTTCCACGTCATCATTCTATATATTTAAATATTATTTCTTAATTGTGGTGTGTCAGTTTCTTCCCAACAATGATGCACTTTGGGCTTATTGCACAACGCACAAAACACCATTAAGAATATCCCCATTTGGCTTAATCTTTGGTAAAGCCTATCACTTACCTTTAGAATTAGAACATAAGGCCTATTGGGTAAAAAAAGAAATACATATGGATTCGATAGGATTTGGGCCCACCAAAAAATTACAACTCTTAGAATTTAAAGAGTTAAGGCAATTCTCGTATGAGAATGGCAAATTATATAAGGAGAAAACAAAACGTTGGCATGATGAGGTAATTAAGCCCAAAAAATTCCAACTAGGGCAGAAGGTATTGTTGTTCAATTATAGACTACAGCTTTTTCCAGGCAAACTCAAGTCTAAGTGGTCATGACCGTTTATAGTTATGCAGGTACAGCAAAGTGGAGATGTCTTGGTGAAGAATGAAGCAGACAATTTGGAGTTTATAGCGAATGGACATAGACTCAAACACTATTATGGTGAGGAATCCCGAGCTATGGAATTCTCCCATCTCATCGATACTTGATTGGGTATTTGGCTTAAGCAAACGGTACGCGTACATCTAATTTTCCTATTTTCGCTTGTAGCTAGGTTAGAATGTTTTGTACATCATATATTTGATGTTTTCTTAAATTTTATTTCTGTTGTTTGAAATTGTACTTGTTTAAGTATGGATAGTAGAGTTTGCTAGTCTGTAGTGTAGCGAACACGATTGTAAGAAATCAAGAGGTTAGCAATGACGTTAATTGTGGATGTCATTAGGTTAGATCCTGTAAAGACCCGACCCAAAAGTGGTCCTAAACCAGTCCTTACTCAGCATGCGTGGAAGTAAAAGACATATTTTAAATCAAACATGCAAACTAAAAATCCTCATAAGTAAAACATTTTATCAATAAATAGAAATCCTGGCCAGTATTTAAAACAGCATTCTCAACAGTTCAAATAACAATGTGTAAAAACTTCCTAAGGACTCCATGTCCAACTACATGCTGTAACAGAAAAATGGAAATAACATAAATAGCAGAGTACCGGCGGCTCCCATGATCATGTAGCTCCTCCTCTAGCCGTCCCGGTGCTGTCCCAAGTTACCTGGTGAAAAACCACAGAAATAAGGGTGAGTACAAAGG
>JBBMKA010093533.1:0-12878 GCA_037833695.1 Sechiopsis laciniata
TCTATCCACATGGTTGCTCAACTCTATGTTGTCCAGCTTGCAAGACAGAGAAGCCCATTCCTCAATTTCACAATCTGGATGCATATTAGTTAGGATGTATCTCGACTATACCACTTCTAACGTAGGAGTCCTTTGTCTGTGAATCCTTATGGAAGTAAATTACATATATTGGTTGAGAATTCATTGATAGAGATTTTTCTAAGTTCTAACAGGCCTCCAATTTGTTGTTCATCAACCTACTTTTCTTTTTCATTTTGAAGTTTTTTTTGTTGGATAAATAACAATTTCATCATAAGTACGAATTACATGGATGGGGCACATGACCCCGATTTACAAAAAAAGATCTTCATCTACTTATAAGGATATCATAACTATAGACATATAACTATAGACATGAAATAGTGGAGACTGTTTACACCAAAAGATTGCAACCATAGTTAAATTTTCAATAAAACGGTTGTTAGTTGATGCCTTGTCTTGGAAAGTTTGGTGATTTCTTTTAATCCATAAATTCCAGCAATAATCCCTCACACAATTTTCCCATATAATCTTCTTCTCTATTTTGAAAGGATGGCCCATAAGAGTGATTTGTAGGAGAGGGTGTTTTGAGGAAGAACAAAGCTCCATGAGAATGAGTCACGATGAAATCCTAGAATTTTGCTGTGAATGTATAGGAGATCAGCAGGTGGTGTTGTGTTTCAGATGAGTTTTTGAACATAACACATTCGTTTGGGGATTGAGCCCCTCTTGTTGGGAGCCTTGTTCGAAGGTTATACTCAACCCTTTTTTAGGTAGGAACTTCCGGCTGGTAGGATTTTTTTAGCCATAACTTTACTTTATCTTAAGAAGAGTTACCGAATAATTGAACCAAACAAGTACCGGTAACTAGATCTCCTTACCTCCAACGTTGGAACACAAGCTGGAGAAGGAAAACCAAATTAAGAGTGTGGATAGAACCAATAGCGGCTTGCTGGCCCCTCCACAATTCGTTATGAAGACAAAACCCACATAAATATGATAAGAGAAACTAAATCAAGAGTCTCCCTATCGTTCTAGGCTTGCCAAAATTAAAAATTAAAAGAAAGAGACTCCTTAGAGGAGATTAGACTTGAAGAAGTAGGGGTAACTTTGGCATTAGAAAGATTATACAGATAGAGAAACAAAAAGATCAAAGTAGACCATCGCCCATCCAATGATACACCAAAAATTGAACCCGATTACCATCTCTAACTTGATGGCAAATAAAATATTAGTTATTGAAAATCCTAATTAAATTAGGAAGGGTATTCTTGTAACTTTACTTTCCTCCTACTGATTTAGATAGATTTGGTTTTCTAGGTTTAGCCAAATTCCTTAGTATATATATCTGATGTATTATTGATTAGAAAATAAGAAAATAGAAAAGTTTTTCATGGTATCAGAGTGGTAGAAAAAAAACCTAATGCTCCCAATCCCAAGCCGCCACTCCAACCAAACCCAGTTTGCTTCAAGATCAATTCGCCAACAATTCAAAGAACATTCCCATCAGTTCTTATCGTGGCCTGAAGATCAATTCACGATTTTTTTTCTTTTTCTTCTATTCTCAGTAGTGCAAGTGGGCCGATCCAACTATTTCAAAACAAGTAAAGAAGTCCGTCGGCCTCATCCTCAACAACATTTCTCCTTTACTCAAGGGTTAATTTGTTTTTTTCAAGGGTTGACGTGTTTTATTCAATTTTGTTTGATTCTCAAATTTGCCTCTGGTAATATTCAATTTAGTTTATTTTAACAATTTTTGACATGTCTTCTTGCAAAGATATTAACACAATTTTGGAAACTCATGACTCTCCATCCTCCTACATTACCGGGCACAAATTGAATGGCCATAACTTTCTGCAATGGTCACAATCAGTTAGGATGTTTATATGTGGAAAAGGTAAAGACGATTATTTATCCAAAGATAATGTGCAACCAAACTTTGATGATCCAGAATTCAAGAAGTGGAAAATAGAGAATAGCATGGTCATGTCATGGCTAATTAATTCCATGACGAATGAGATTGGTGAAAACTTCCTCTTATACCCAACATGTTATCAAATTTGGGAAGCAGTTAAGGAAACGTACTCTAGCAAGGAGAACACCTCTGAATTATTTCGACTGGAATCACATCTTCATGACTTGCAACAAGTTGAATTATCAGTAACAAAATATTTTAATAACTTGTCTCGTCATTGGCAACAATTGGACATATTTGAAGTTTATACTTGGAAGTGTTACAAACCAATACTTAAAAATTCTCGAACAAAAGAGAACATTCAAGTTCCTTCTTGGCTTTCATAATAGTCTTGATGAAGTTCGAGGTAGAATCATGGTTACCAAACCTTTACCGACTCTCCGTGAAGCTTTTTCAGAAGTGAAAAGAGAAGAAAGTAGAAAAAATGTTATGTTGAAAAAATCAGAGTTAGTTTTGACAGTTCTCGAATCTTCTACATTTATTTCTCGAAAGTCTAATCCAACCGTATCAGGACAACAGAAATGTCATGATAAGCCATGGTGTGAACATTGTAGAAGGATAGGCCATACAAAAAATACATGCTGGAAGATTTGTGGGAAACCTCATGATCGGAAACCTAAGCATCGTAACGATCGAGATACTAAGGCATATATGGCGAATGCAACTTTTGATAACTCCACAATTATAGAGTCATCTGCATTTAGTATAGAACAGATAGATGCACTACAAAAGATCATAAGTCACACGATTCAAGGCACCAGTTTAGTTGCTCAGAAAGTTACTTCCACTGCTTTGACAGCAACCAAAGAAGGGAAACAACCTTGGATTATATACCCTGGGGCTTCAAACCATATGATCAGAGATCAATCTTTACTACAAAACTATCAGGCTGGCACATCCAACTCCTTTGTAAGGATTGCAGATGGATCACACTCCGAAATAGCTGGGATAGGTTCTTTTTGTGTTACTAAAGATTTATGCATTAACTTAGTTTTCCATGTACCTGATTTAGAGTGTAACTTGATTTCAATAATTTAACTCATGACCTTAACTGTGTGACTAAATTTTATCCAAATGTAATTGTTTTTCAGGATTTAAAGTTAAGGAAGACGATTGGCAGTGCTGAGCTCTGTTCTAGTCTTTACTTTCTCAACTCTGATCAAAGCTCACTAGTAGTTGCAAACAAGCCTTTATTTTTCAGCAGTAGTCATTTATCTTCTTTCATTTCTAGAGGTGGTCATGTTTCTTGTATCGTCAATAGTGATAGTGAAATCATGTTCTTACACTATCGTTTAGATCATCCAAATTTCATGTATTTATCTAAATTATTTTTCAGATTTTTAATTGTGAGATTTGTAGATTGCCAAACATACTCAAAGTTCTTATCCGAGTGTTGATTATAAACCATCAAGCCCCTTTTCATTAATCCATAGTGATGTATGGGGTCCTTCACAAATAAAAAATATTTCTAGGACTCATTGGTTGGTTTCATTTATTGACGATCATACTCGTCTCACCTGGATCTTCCTCATGAAAGAAAAATCTGTGGTATATCATCATTTCCAAACCTTCAATAATATGGTTCAAAATCAATACCCAAACGAAGATTCGTGTCCTCAAAATAGACAATGCCAAATAATTCTTTAGTTCTTGTATGGGGGAATATTTTTCTGCACAATGGATCGTTCATTTAAGCTCTTGTGTTGAAACCCCTAAAAAAATGGAGTTGTTGAGTGCAAAAATCGTCATCTCTTAGAGGTCACCCAATGTCTCATGTTTACCAGTCATGTTCCTAAATGTTACTGGGGAGGCGCCAATCTAACTGCCACATACTTGATCAATCATATGCCCTCTTGTGTTCTCAAATCGTCAACTCCTCGTCAAGTCTCCTTCAGTCTTTTCCTCACCTTTGAATTCCTTCCACTGACCTACCTCCCAAAGTCTTCGGTTGTAGTGCTTATGTCCATATTCATACCCAAAATTGCGGTAAGTTGGACCCTCGATTCCATAAATTTTACAGGATACTCACCAATCCAGAAGGGATACAAGTGTTACTCTCCTAGTACAAAGTGAGTTTATGCCACCATGGATGTCATATTCTTTGAAGATCTACCTTTCTATTCCAAAACTGGTAGTCAGGGGGAGACAAGAAGTGATGACGACAGTCAGTTGTTGATTGAACTTGACCCTTCCCCTCCTCTTGTGGATTCATCTTTTGTGAATTGAACTCCAATGTCCCCAATTGCTAGTGAAAGACTTCTTACATATTCTAGAAGAAGTAAATAAGTTGTGAGAGTAGCTGCTGGAATGGACCAACACATCCAAGTGTCTGAACTGACTTTGAGTTATGAACGACCTATACAAAAGGATGAATGTGAAGAAAAAGAAGAGGATACTAAATTGGAAATCCTTCTAGAAATTGATGATTTAGATCTACCTATTCCCATAAGGAAAGGAGTTAGGAGTTGCACCATGCATCCCATAGGGAATTATGTATCGTATGATAAATTATTAAAGTCATATCAAGCTTTTATTTTTGTTATTGATAACGTTCAAACTCCAACCAACATCTATGAAGCATTAAAGAATTTTGGTTGGAAAAATGCAGTTTAAGAAGAGATTGAAGCTCTTGAGAAAAATGAAACATGGGTGGTGATAGATCTTTCAAGTGAAAAACGTACAATAGGGTGCAAGTGTTTTTTTATGATAAAACAGAATGCAGATGGAAGCATTGAGAGATTGAAGGCCCGACTTGTTGCTAAAGGGTTCACCTAGTCTTATGAGATTGATTATTAGGAAACCTTTGCTTCTGTTGCCAAACTCAACACCATAAGAATTATCTTATCCTTAGCAGTCAATCTAGATTGGGGACTCCAGCAGTTAGACATCAAAAATGCCTTTTTGAATGGAGACATAGAAGAAGAAGTATACATGGATATTCCTCCTGGATATGAGGAGAATTTCAACTCGACAGACGTATGCAAGCTTAAGAAATCACTTTATGGACTCGAGCAATCTCCCCGTGCCTGGTTGCAGATTTGCAAGTTTTGTTATCAGTCTTGGATATTCACAGTGTTAGTCAGATCATACACTGTTTGTCAAACGAAGGTCTGAAAATCATATTGCTCTTGTAATAGTATATGTCGATGATATTATACTTTTTGAGAATAATGATGATGAACTACAAAAGTTGAAACATCACTTAGCCCAAGAATTTGAAGTCAAAGATCTTGGAAACCTTGGGTATTTTCTAGGAATGGAGGTTGCATGATCAAGAACATGAATAATTGTTTCTCAGAGGAAGTATGTGTTAGATCTTCTTAAAGATACTGACATGTTGGGGTGTAAACCAGCAGCTTGTCCAATGGATCCTCGAAAGAAGATTGGACTCAATAACGAGAGCAACCCTGTGGATAGGGGGAGATATCAACAACTTGTAGGACGTCTTATATATCTTTCTCATACTCGCCCAGATATTGGATTTGCTGTCAGCATGGTCAGTCAGTTTATGCATAGCCCGAATGAAGAGCATATGGAAGTAGTGTACATAATTCTCAGATGTCTAAAAATGACTCCAGGAAAATGGTTGTTTTTTAAAAAAGCTGACAAGGGGAATATTGAGGTATATTTTGATGCAGAATGGGCAGGTAATATTATAGATAGAAAATCTACGTCAGGATATTGTTCTTTCGTATGGGGTAATCTTGTCACATGGAGAAGTAAGAAACAGTCTGTTGTTGCCAGAAGTACCGTAGAAGCCGAATACAGCGCACTTGCCCATGGCATATGTGAGGGAATGTGGATTAAGAGAACTCTCAGTGAATTAGGAAGAGATGACTTATCTGCGATTCAAATGAAGTGTGATAATCAAGCTGCTATAAGCATTGCTAAGAACCCAGTTCACCACGATAGGACAAAACATGTAAAAATCGACCGACACTTCATATCAGAGAATGTTAATAACCAAGTGGTTCAACTTACCTATGCTCCCACCAAACATCAGTTGGCAGGCATCCTCACCAAATCATTGTCAAGACCTAACTTTGAAGATTTGAGTAGCAAGTTGGGTTTGTATAACATATACAATCCAACTTGAAGGGAGTATTGAAAATCCTAATTAAATTAGGAAGGATATTCTTGTAACTTTACTTTCTTCCTATTGATTTAGATAGATTTGATTTTCTAGGTTTAGCCAGCAAGTTGGGTTTGTATAACATATACAATCCAACTTGAGAGGGAGTATTGAAAATCCTAATAAAATTAGGAAAGGTATTGTGATAAGATCCAGAATCTAGATTATATCAAAAGATAAAAGAACTACAAGATAACCCAAGTTTTGATAGGACTTTGAACCTCCCTTTCTCTAGAGAATACTCTCTAAGTGCCCACAAGATAATCACTCAATATTTGAATGCCTAAAACCCTACCTAACCCTCTCTATTTATAACCCTATACTCTAACTTACTCCCTAAGTAATTGCTAACATACCCCTATATTAATCCTTATTCCTCTAAGGCCCAACGCTATAATATTGTTGTAACTTCACTTTCCTCCTACAGATTTAGATAGATTTGGTTTTCTAGGTTTAGCCAAATTTGTTGGTATATATATCTGATGTATTATGATTATAAAATAAGAAATAGAAAAGTATTTCGTTAGTCAATAACTATGAAAGAGGAAGACAATGGACAATGGAGATGCATTCCAAGGATTCTTGAAAGTGCTACTTTCAACAAATTTTGAGCCGTATCAGTCAGAATATTGACCAATCGTGCTATGCCAAACAGATTTTTGTTCTGATGGAAAGTTTCCTAATCATTTAGATAAAGTGGTAAAGTTTTTTAGATTTGATATGGTTTTTGTGCATTCCTATTCCTATGCAGTGTTGTGGTTATTTTATTTATTATAACTGTTGTATCCTTTTAGTTTTTGGTTTTTGTTTTTTTTTTAACTATTTAATTTTTATTTTTTCTTATTGTCTATTTTTTAGGTGCATTTGGTAGCCAACTTCCTAGCCAAACATTTGGAAACTCTACCCTAATAGGCTTCAATAACAGTAGCATAACAAATACTGGAAGCAATCTTTTTTCCTCTCCGGCAATCCTAACAAAGCCCCCTTCAACGGTTGCAGGTGGACAAAATATGTCAGATGCTCAATTGGTGTAAGTTTGTAGAAGCCATCTCTTATTATCATTTAGGAAAAAAAAAGGACTAATGCTTGTCAAATGTCATGGAAGATCTTTGAGGCCATCTTTTATTTTATCTTTTAGTTAGGAACAAAACTTAATATTGAAGAAATTAAAAAAAAGGCTAATGCTCAAGAGGTACAAATTTCACTAGAGGAAGAAGATTAAAAAAAATAATTCCCCACGTGCAGGAATTCTTCCATTTCTGGAATGTTCTACTACTGTCATACAATGCTCTAGACATTGCGATTCTGGAATCCTTCTTAGTTTGAATGCTCATTTTCTTTCTTCCAAATCTTCAAAGCTTCTATACTTTCCTTCCTGGACTTAATTTCCTCTTTTCATGTTTGATATGAAGCTTCCAACTTTTTTAGTCCTAAAATATTAACAACTTTGCTAAAACTCATTTTTCTAAAATTCAACAAACAAGGCTTCAAATGATCAATTTCTTCTCTAAAAATCTATCTATTATCTAAGATTTCAATTCTAGCCTCTTCATACTCATGCATCACAATTTATACAAAATTCGTCATTTCTTTTTTTTTTTTTTTTTTGGATAGGAAACTATACTTTCATTGATGAAATGAAAATTACAAAAGATCATCTATGGTATGATTACAAAAAGCTTTGCCAATGAGATAGGAAAGTAGAAAAACTATAATCTTTAAAAGGATACATAGATTGAGCCCAAGATAATTCAAGAACAATAGTGGATTCAATGATATTGTGTCTATCTTGATCATCATCTTCGAAGAGTATAGCATTTCTCCTCTCTATAATGTCCACCAGAATGCAATAATAAAGGATTTCCAAAGTGTCTTCTTTGCTTCCTTGAAAGGTGTCCCGCCAATGCATAATGGACTAAATCTTGAATGTTTCTGGGCATGGTCAGGTTCCAATTAAAAGCATAAAGAAAATAATCCCAAATCCTTTTAGCCTTAACACATTGACTAAATAGATGAAGGTGGGTCTCTTGATTAGCAATACACATAATACAACAGTTTGGGGATATAGTAAGACCAGGTGCTCTATGCTGGAGTCTATCATTTGTGTTAAGGATGCCATGACTCAATTCCCAAATAAAAAACTTTGCTTTTTTGGGCTGTGGACCACTCCATATCTCTTTGTACAATTCAATCTTTGCATGGGGGATATCGGATGTGAGATGAGCAAGCAAAGATTTCGATGAAAAAGAACCTGATGGCACAAGGTCCCATCGCCAGTTGTCCCTTCCAGCGCCCGGGAGAAATCTCGTCCATATCATTCAAAAAAGCAACCCATTCACAAATTTCATCATCCTTTAGATGCCTTCCCATCTTGATATCCCATGTTTTGGTGTTGGCATCCAAAGGTTGGCAACACTATCGCTTTTGTTTTGAAATAAGGGTAACCACTCTCGTCCCTAGGTTAGGCACCAGAGACATCGAAGGAGGAATGTCACAGGTGAGTCTCGAACCTGAGACCTTGAAGGGAGCATACTTTCAAAATCTAAGTTGTATTACACAGGGTATTTTCCTTTTAATTCAATACCATTGCACCATTTATCATTCCAGAAATTGGTAGATTCTCCCCGTCCAATCTTAATGGTATTGTTTTTGTAAATAAGGTGCTTCCATCTATCAATATCCTTCCATGGTCCTCTCGATACTCTGATGCCTTTAATACCAACTTTCTTATGATCATTAGATATGCCATACCGTGAGCTAATACATTGTCTCCAAAGGGCATTTGTCTCATCATTAAATCTCCAATGCCACTTAGCCAAAAGAGATATATTCTTCCGATGGATGTCATTAATGCCCAATCCACCTTGCTCAATAGGCAAGGTCACCTTCTCCCATTTTAGTAAATGACTGGTCACTGAGATTAGATCCATCGTTACCCCTCCAAAGATAATTTCTCATCATCCTTTCGATGGAGCTTGTGACTTTTTTAGGTGCAAGATAGAGTGATAAATAATAGGTAGGGATGTTGAGGAGAGTAAGCTGACCACCCTTTGATATATGGGAAGAGCTCCAGTTATGTAGCCTTTTACCAATCTTCTCGATGATCGGATTCCAGAATCGAATCGATTTTGGGTTGCCTTTAAGGGGAATGCCAAGGTAGTTAGTAGGCCACTGTTCAATTGTAAACCCATAAGGAGCAGTAGCCTGTGATGCCTCGGTTTAATCCATGCCAAGGGACAAAAAAGATGATTTTAAACAATTTACATTTAAACTAGAGACAACCTTGAAAGATCTAACAACATGCATCATGGTTTCCAAGGAGTCCTTTTTCATAGATGAAAAAAGGATTGTATCATCGACAAAAAGTAAGTGTGTCACAGCCACTTTATTTTCTTCATTACCAAGGTCAAAACCATCAATGAGACCACCTTTGCTTTGTCGATTCAAGCTGATGACTGAGGCAATCCATAATTAACACAAATAGGAAAGGTGAAAGGGGATCACCTTGTCTGAGACCTCTAGTTGCTAGTATTTTCCCCCGAGGTCTTCCATTGATAATGATGGAAAAATTTGTTATGGATATACACCTCTTAATCCATTTTCTCCATACAAAGCCAAAACCTTTAGCTCTCAAGATATCATCCAGAAAGTCCCAATCAACCATGTCAAAAGCTTTTTCGATGGCAAGCTTTAAGACAACACCCTTCATGTACCTTTTGTCCCATTCATCAATCAATTCATTTGCAATAAGGACCACATCAAGAATTTGTCTGTTACTCACAAAGGCATATTGATATTTGGTGATGGTACCTGGTAGCACAGATTTAAGCCTCTCAGATAGCACTCTTGCAATCACCTTGTAGATACAAGTGGTTAAACTGATCGGTCTATAGTCAGAGACAGTCGAAGCATTGCTCTTTTTCGGAATGAGGCAGATATATGTTTCATTAAGACTAGCATTGACCCTGCCATTTTCAAAAAAATCGTTCAACACAATCAGAATATCTTTCTTAAGAATGTTCCACGATTTTTTAAAAAATTCAGCCGTGAATCCATCTGGTCCTGAAGTTTGTTAGTACCCAAATCATTAACTGCTTTCAGAATCTCTGCTTCAGTAAAGGGGTTTTCCAATGAAGAGCTCTGTTCAATGGTAATGGGATCCCATTCCTCAATAATTGGAAATGGATCTCTCTTCTGTTTCTTTGTATAAAGCCTTTTGTAGAAAATATTAATTCATTCTCAATATCATGGTTTGTAACCAAACTATTTCCCTATTGAGATGAAATTTCCAAAATCGTACTCCTCCTTCTATTGGCCGCCATGCATCTATGAAAGAAGCTAGTGTTTTCATCTCCAAGAGCAAGCCAATGTGCCTTACTTCTTTGAATCCAAATGGATTCCTCTCTAGCACAAATGTTCATGATTTCAGCTTTGGCTTCAATTCTTCTATTAATGTCCTCTTTTTCCAAATTAGATAGTTCTTCTTTATCATCAATAGCAAAGATGGTTTCTTTCAGAGTATAAGACTTTGCTTTGTGGTTGCCATATGTTTCAATATTCCATGCCTTAATCATATGTTTAAGACCATTGAGCTTTTGAATAAATCCGTGCCCTGGCCATCCAACCATCGGGTTATCAATCCACCATTTCTCCATCATGCCTTTAAAAGATTGGTGCTCCATCCATGAATTAATAAACCTAAAAGGAGTAGGACCCCATTTCTCTTTACCCAGATTTAGGCATAAAGGGAAATGATCCGATGTGATTCTTTCGAGTCGACGAGCTGTGATGTAGTCAAACTTCGCCGATATGCTTCTAGAGATCATGAATCTATCAATAAGAGTCAGGGTCGGTGGGTGTCTGCCGCTAGTCCATGTATATTTCCCATTTGCAAGAGGAACATCAATCAGGCTGTGCTTATCAATAAATTGGTTGAAAATCTTCATACCCTTGGTTGGATTCCCACTAGTAGATTTCTCCCATGACCTTCTAGTGATGTTGAAATCTCCCCCAATAATCCAGTTTGGTCTATACTTCAAGAAGAAAGCTCCCAATTCTTCCCACAATAGATCTCTCTCATGGCAATCATTTGGTGCTTAGACACCTGTGACCCAAAAATCATACCCATCATTTAATTGAAGATGAAGAGAGATAGAGTCTTTGAATGAAGATTTATCCCAGGCAATGACAATACCCCCTGATGATCCCTTAGCATCCAAAGAACACCATGCTAGATTTCTAGAACTCCAAAATGATTTAATAAATGGTTTGTCCATGGAAGATCTTCTGGTCTCTTGCAAAATGACAATAGCAGGGTTATGAACCATTAGTAAGTCCTTAACCAGAGATCTTTTCCCCCATAAGCCCAGACCTCTAATATTCTAGGAGATGATTTTCATGATAAACCAATGGGCCCAATGGTCTGTTCAGAAACATATGAGAGATCATAGTTTACAGAATACTTTAAATTTGCTAGCTTCTTCTTCCAGTTCTTTTGCTTCTTCTGTATTGTGCTCTAGCCCTTGTTAACTGGCATTGGTGCAATATAGAGTCTATTTTTTGCAAGCCAGGGAAAGAAATATGGGATAAGGGAAGCAACTTCATTAGGAATCTCTACATCAAGAATATCATTCCACTTCCTTTTGATACTATCCATCGCCAATCGGTCGATCATCTACAAATTATCAACCCGTAAAGGTTCTGGCTCCTTTTCGAGATGAATACCCTTTTGTTCAATGTAAAAATCTTCAAGTTCTGTCAGAACCTCTTCTTGCCGAATGGTTAAAGCTCTATCACTTCTCGGGGACTCTCCAGGAGAAGAGCAGCCCCCATTGGACTCAAATAGGGGGTGAGGGTTGTTGGTAGAGTGCCTAGTTCCAGTCACCAAAAGAGCTGGTTGGTTGTTTATGATAATAGGTTTGCCAGCAGAGAGTGGTTGGGTAATAGATCTTTTGGGTAAAGTGGTTTGATTGTAGATAATAAATTGGGGGTCAATTTGGTATTATCTAGTGCAGGCTCAGATAGGACAACGACTTTGGAGGAAGACTCCGAAATTGGTGATGCGTGGGGCCCGTTTGTTCTTGGTGAGAATGTTTGTGGGCTCTTCTGATTGGGATTGGACAGATTGTCCCACATTGACTGGCTTCGATGGAAAGGGGGGGAGAAAGAACTGTGATAGCGTCAGGTAGATCTGACCTAAAATCGGCTCTGCAGCTTTTCTTCTTGGAAACTTTTACCCACTCCATAGTAATAGCGCGTGGAGCCATGGTGGCGCGTGGCTTGTGAAACTTCATCGGATTCCGCCTATCAGGTTGTGCTTTGGGAGCGTAGGTGGAAAAAGAGTCCACCATTTTTGTTGAGCAAGTCTCCAATGGGATTGCGGCAGATTCCATCTCCTCTGTTTCTTTCAAAGGGATCTTCCCGTAGATTCTATAGGAATAACCATCTATAAAGCACGGACACCTTAAAAATGGCCAGGAATCGGTATCAGAAACGTTTCGGACATGGATACGCCCCGACACGCCCCGGACACGTGTCTGACACGCCAAAAAGAGTTTCTGATTATTTAATTTATTTTTTAAAATTTTTGATTCTCATGGACACGTTTTGGACACTTTCGTTATTTTTTTTTTAAAAATAACATGGTTTGTTTTGCTCTCAGCCCCGGACACGTGTTCGACACGCCAAAAAGAGTTTCTGATTATTTAATTTATTTTTTTAAATTTTTGATACTCATGGACACGTTTTGGACAC
>JBBMKA010093544.1:0-12878 GCA_037833695.1 Sechiopsis laciniata
ATTTAAATGTGTCTTTTACTTCCATGCATGCTGAGTAAGGACCGGTTTAGGACCACTTTTCGGGTCGGGTCTTTACACGAAGACATCTTAACAACTTGAGCAAAAATCTCATCAAAGTCAATACCCTTTTCTTACTGAACCCTTTGACAACTAGTCTCACTTTATAACGCAGTCTTGAGGTGTTTTCTTCTTGTTTCACTCGATAAACCCACTTATTTTTCAGTGTAGTTTTCCCTTCAGGCAACTTAACAAGCTCAAATATGTGGTTCTCATGTAAAGATTTCATCTCATCTTTCATTGCATCAATCCACTCTCTTTTGTGCTCATCTTCTATAGCTCATCATAACTTTTAGGTTCTCTCCCGTCAGTCAATAATACATATTCATTAACAGAATATCTTGTTGATGGACGTCGATCTCTGTCAGATCTTCTGAGTGGAACATCAGTAGGAACTTCAGTTTGTTACAACTGTTCCTGAATATCATCATCTACCTTAACATGTTCATGATCTTCTACCTCATCTAAATTATCAAACTAATCATTTTGAATTTCATTCTCAATCTATGTAGAAGGTTGTTTCAAAGGAACTGTGTCCAAATCAATCAGATCATCAATATTTTTGGACTCTGTTTCATCAGTTTTATCAATGTCCTGTATGGTTTGGTCTTCAATAAACACAACATCTCGACTTCTAATAAGCTTTTTCTTTACTGGATCATACAACCTATAACCAAACTCAGCTTGACCATAGTCAAGGAATACACATGGTCTTGTCTTTACATCAAGCTTCTATCTCTCATCTTTAGGAACATGAACGAAAGCTTTACAACCAAAGACACAAAGATGACTGTAAGTTAGATCTTTCTTTGACCAAATTATGTTAGGGACTTCATTTCCCAAAAGAACACATGGTGTGAGATTCAAAACATGTACAACTGTATTCAATGCTTCACCCCAAAACGTCTTGACTAACTGTGAATGTGAAAGCAAACATATCACTCTTTCTGCCAATGTTCTGTTCATTCTCTCAGCCAATCCATTTAGCTGAGGAGTCTTAGGAGGTGTCTTTTGATCTCGAATACCATGATCTCTGCAGTACACATCAAAAGGTCTAATGTACTCTCCTCCATTATCGATCTTGATACACTTCAAATTTTTACCAATTTCTCTTTCAACAAGGGCATGAAACTGTTTAAACACTTGCAACATTTGATCTTTAGACTTCAAGGTATAAACCCACATTTTCCTTGAGTGATCATCTATAAACATCATAAAGTATGACATACCTCAAAGTGTTTTTGTTTTCATAAGACCACACAAATCAAAATATACTATATCAAGTTCTTTTAGTTTTCTTGAAGGCTGTGATGCTTTAAACAAACTCTTGATTGTTTTCCTGCTAAACAATGTTCACATCTTTTGAAAGACACATTCTTCACACTAGAAAGATGATTTTTCTTGGCTAGAATTCTCAAACCCTTTTCGCTGACATGACTGAGTCTTTTATGCCAAGCTCAACACTTTGTTCATTGTCCACTGTATTGATATCACAACCAGTAGTCTTTGCCTGCATAAAATACGATGAAGAACACTTCTCCCCTTTTGCTACCACCATAGAGCCTTTAGTAAGCTTCTATGTACCATTATAGAAGGTATTGTAGAAACCTTCATCATTTAGCTTACTCGTGGAAATTATATTCATATGGATATTAGAAATATGTTTCACATTTTTCAAAACCAGCACATTACCATTCTTGGTCTCCAAGTGAACATCTCCTATGCCAACTACATTTGCTAATCCATCATTACCCATCCTAACACTACCATAATCACCAGATGTGTAGGATACAAAGAATTCTCTCCTAGATGTAGCATGAATCGAGGCACCACTGTCAATCACCCACTGCTCTATTCAATAGCATGGTTTACACTATCACCGTCTAATAAAACAAAGAATTCTTCGGTGGCTACAGTAATCCTGTCTGCATCATCAGCATCGATCGCTTTTTCCTTACCTTTATTAACTTTATTTTCTCTCTTCAGTTTTCTGCAATGCTTCTTTATATGACCTTTCAAGCCACAATGAAAACATTCAATATTTAGAAAACTGACCACTCTTACTTTTACTTCTGTCTCTATTTTTTGGACCTTTGCTCTTACTCTTCCCATTTCTTTCAGTAATAAGAACATCAAACTGTGAAAAAGTACCTTGTGACTTTCTTCTCATCTCTTAGTTACATACACTGCTTTTTACCAAGTCCAAATTTAGTACACTATTTGGGGTTGAGTTCGACAAAGAAGTTCTAAATGTCTCCCATGAATTCGATAACGAACCAAGAAGCCATAACCCATGGATCTCCTCATCAAACTTGATATTCATTCCAGCTAACTGATTAATAATACCTTGAAATGTATTCAAGTGATTTAACATAGATGTTCTTTCTTGATACTTTAAAGCCATCATTTACTTAATCAGAAATAATTTACTATTACCAATTTTTGGGGCATACAAAGACTCAAGCTTGTTCATAGTCCGTGCATGATTATCTTCACCAATGTGATTTAGAATATTTTATTCTACCCAAAGTCTAATCATGCCGCATACTTTCTTATGACATATTTACCATTCTAAATTGGTTTTATCATCAAGTTTTTCTAGTAAAAATACAGGAAGATATAAATCATTCACATATAAAATCGGTTTTATCATCAAGGTTATCATAAATTGTGTTATTGAATCGCCACTGGAATCTGGATGTAGAAGCCTTTAAAACAAAATCTCACCGTTCATATTGAAGATCCTTGTGTTTCAAACATGTTATCAAAATTTTAGCTCGATCCAACGGTTGGTTACCTCGAACATGCTGAAACACCAAAACTGCGCGAAACCCTTTATTTCTATATTCTTTTCTCTTTTCTTTTTCCGTCGCTTTCTTCTTCTCGGTTGTTCCCCATCAAACAAAAAAGTGAAAAATTACATTTTATATTATTCAGCCCTAATGGTCCTTTAAAAGTTGGGCCTTCATCAAAGTGAATATAACCCAACAGTTAGCAACTCCTCCTTCGACTTCTCTCACATCTCACTAAAAGAGTGAGATGATTTCGTACAGTACAAATTGTCAGAAGAATAGGAGGTATATATAAATGCTTATTATTTTTTTTCTAATTTAGTGTGTTTATATAAGACTTAACTCATTTCTCCATTTATATTACATAAAAAAGGAAGAAGAAAAACAAATGAGAGAATAATAATAATAATAATAATAAATCAAACTATCACATATCTCAAAAGGAATAAGCGAATATACCCTTAAAACTAGTAAATAACATAGTATTTCTCATTATATGTTTAATACGTAATCTAACTGATGTGAGTTATCTTTGTTAATCATAAAAATTGAATGATATTATCGATTCCTCATATTGTTCATGTCTATGAAAAGAAGCACAAAAAGGATAAAATAAGCAGTATGTCGATCCAACCATAATCGAATGTGTCAAATGGATTGTAAGTATTTCATTTTTTTTTTCTTGTTTAATTTCAAATCTATATATTTGATGTGATAGATAATCATATATTTTTTGTGAAGATATTTTGACCGAAACGTTGGATACGTCAAGACATAGAGAACGTGTTTGAGGGGTGGGTGAGTTTATTAACCCAAGAAATTCTTCAAAAATTATCATAAAAAATCAAATATGGGTGAAGAACCAACCGGTCAAAAAATTATACTCGCCACAAACTCACAAAGATGGCAAACTACAAGATATTCAGTAATGTATTAGTGACCAGTGAAGGAGCCAAAGAAATCATTCAAGAGGTGACCGACGAGCCAATCTGCGATCCCACTAGGCAAGACTTAGAAGAGATATTTTTCTTATTAACCATCTCATTTCATCGTTTAAGTTGAACTAATTAATTACTTTTTGAAGGGTAAGACATGTCAATTGGCAATTTAATTACTAATAACATTGTTGTCATAGGTACAATGTACAAGACGATTGACCAAAATGTAAGGATTAATGGGGTAAAATTAGACTCATATAATGTACTTGTCACAATAGATTTAATAGTTAGTGAAGGTAATGTTAAGCTCTTCTTACCTATCCCATTGAATGAAGAGCTGCAGTTTCTCGAAGATGCTATCAATACCTTTAAGTCATGGCCTCGTACATTGGTTATAATGTCTACCAATGCATCTAATTAGGTATATATATATGTGTAATTTAATTATTTTCTCATTAATTTAGATTAACAAATATTAATGCTAATCATATTAATTACTTGTTGTGTGATAGCCTTCTTCACCCTAAAAATCTAACAATTTTGTTCCAGCTTCTCCATTAAAATTAAAAAAAATAATAATAAAAAAGCCGAGAAGCCGATTGCAAATTCATCTCCAGAGAAAAAAAACAAGTCTGTACAAGCTTTTACTTTGAAATAAGCCACGAAGCCTGTTACAAAGTCATCTTCTAGAAAAATAAAAAGAAATGAAGTATATAGTACCAGCTTTTCCTCTCAAGAAATCCAAGAAGTGCAGTTTAGAGTGAATTTCATCTTATTTTATCCTTCAAAAAGATCGAAGAAGTGCAGTTTAGAGTGAATTTCATCTTAAGGGAACAACTCCTCTACTTCCTCACTAATCGGGAAAAAGTGAATTTCATCTTGTAGGCGCTTTTAGGTTATTTTACTTAGATAGAGATCCACTCATATGTCTAAAATACTTGTCCAAGTGTAATTGTGGCGCCCTAGAATTTCCAACTTCATATTTAGGTAGATCCCTAGTCAATTGTTAATTGTTTCTTTTATTTTAATTAATCGATTTTCCTTTAGGTAACTAAATGATTTTATTTCAATTAATAGAAATAATCTAATTGGTTATAAGAGTTACCAAATTTAAATTGGAGGAATTTTCCTTTATGGGTAATATAAAATCTCATACTCAAGAGAGTATTTAATCTTTCCCTTGTTTAAAAGAAAAGAAAGAAAAAGGAGTTATTTGACCTAATTTACAATTTCTCAAACCCCAAAAGCAAACCCTTTTTTTTTTTATATGTAATTTTCTTTTCATCCTTCTCTCTCTTCCTCCCTCTTGACACATGCAAAACACCCCTTCCCTTTGTCCCATGTTCTGTTTCACCTGCACCAGCCCACAGCCTCCACGTCGCCACCTACAAGCCCATATCGCCGACCCCACCCCGCCGACCTCACACCTCTACACATAATTGCCCACACCCCCGTGCGACCACACAGTCACCGACCATGCTGCCACCGCCGCACGCAGTCCGTCGTCGTCTACCTTGCCGGATTTCAGCCAACCCATGTGAGTAGCACCTTAAACCCATGAGTTCAAATGGCTCTTTTGTGTATTTAACCATTTGACCCTTGTTGTCCATATGGCAGTTTTGACCAAGTTTGACCAGATTTGACCAAGTTTGACCAGGTTGACCAGATTTGAGCCCTTAGGTAATTTTGATGCCCTGAGTTCATTTTCAGCAATTTAAGGTGCCAATTTTGATTGAATTTCTTGTTATAGGCATGAGAATCGGAAAAGAGTAGGAAAAACATTATAGGTTCGAAATCGTAGAACCGTTCGACTCTGCCAAGGTAAGGGAATTTTTGTATTAAGAATTAGCATTTGTTTTATTGTTTGAGGGTAATGCTATTACAATTATTATTAAGGGGTTCATGCCCGTTGAATGTACTGTTGAAGCGTTTAATACCCATTAGTAAGATTGAGGGGTTTAATGCCTATTATTGATGTTTATGAGGGGTTAGTGCCCATCTTTGTTAATTGAGGGGGTTGTGCTCAATATTATTACTAGGGGGTTTGTGCCTAATATTATTACTAAGGGATTAGTGCCCAATATTACTATTGAGGGTTTGTGCTCAATATTATTACTGAGGAGTTTGTGCCCATTGTTCATTATGATAAAACTATACATGTCCCTTATGTTTATATGCTTGCATGACTTGCACAGGGGATCCCTCTTTCTTCTGTGGATTTCCACAAGTACTCACGTGATGTACCTGGGTGGCTGATTGGAGCTGAGGGACCATGGGATGTCGTTATTTTATTCATCGAGTCCAACTTGAAGTTTTTAAACTTTCTTTTGCGCATGAACTAGATTTTTAGGTATGTTAACTGTTTTGCTAAGGACTTATAAGTTTTTATAACTTTATCAAGGGTACCCGAACTGGTTGTTTTGTTTACTGAATTTTGAACTTAAGTTATATTATTTCATTAAATGGTTGTTGTTCTGCATGCCTCGTGTGTTGATTTAATGCATGCATTAGAGTAGAGACCTAGATTGAGACCCTAGATTGGGTTGGGTCTTTACAGTATTAATAACTTTGAGTTGAACACCAACAAGAGTAGTAGCTCAACGACATTAATGTATACCCAATGATCAATAAGACATGAGTTGTAATTCAATTAACGTGTTTGGTTTAGATAATGTGATGTAAAGAAAAATAATAATAATAAATATTTTTTTTTATTAATTACAGTTGAATATACAATAAATGTTATTTAATTACAAACTATTAGCTCTTTAAGGCATGGACCACATCTTAGATTACACTAAGTTTAGGAAAATAGGGTATTCTCTCATATTGATGTAAATAGCATATGTATACCAATTTATATTTTTCCTATAAACAAAATTTTCTAATAACGCTTCACATAAATATCTTTCAGCATCATATGGTTAACATACGATGAAGACATATTGAAACATCTTAGCTAACCAACAGGAGTTTGCTTTCATGCGTAAGGATGAACATCAATGTAGAGCTTTAGCCATTAGGTTAGATAGTATCACTCCCTTGAATCAATGAGTCATATTTCCCTCGAATACCATGTACATTTCACTATTTTACTAAAGACTTTAATATTATTTTCAATTATACAATTAATTAGATTGTTCTTAATTACATAGGTTTCATTGGATAGTGTTTGTCAGAGAATAAAGTGTATTATCTAAGTTCTCTAAGAAAAAGGCAAGTAGTCATCTCTACATAAGTGTCTACTTTGATTTCATATGTTTTTTTTTTCTTGATAGTAGCTACTTTTGCTTTGTCTTTCTAATCTTCCAACTAATATATTAGATCCAACCGAATGTAGCAAATAAAAAAAAAAAAAAAAGATTTTGGGAGCTTGTACAAAGTTATCATGGAAGCACGTGAAGGTAAATTTGAATTTCTTAAACCTTTTAATATGTTAAATTCTTTTACTAATTCCATTATCAAAATTGTTTTTCTAGTGCTCTCATCAAGAAGGAACTCATCATTTGGATACTACGCACATAAATACATACAAGATAATGATACACCCATCACAAACCTTGTATGTTTTTTCTATCCATTTAAATTACGTTTTGAATAGACACTAAGGAACATATTTTCTATTGAACTCTTCTAATGTCTTTTTTTTTTATTAGTAGTTTGACACTGAAAAACCTCAAGAAGAGCTGGACGTTATTTGATTAGAGTGGGCACACCATGTAGATAGCAGCATTCACATTGTCAAAGTGTAAGGTTTATAGTTTTTTTACAATTGTTTTCAATTGTTTTCTAAGTTCCATTTATACTAGTATATAGGAGTTTGGTAGTTGATCTAGAGGGCAAAATTCTATTTATTCTTGTATATAGAAGTTTTGTAGTTGATTTGGAAGGTTGAGTCCCATTTATACTTGTATAGAAATGTTTTTGTTGACCTGTAGCGCTTAGTCCCATTTATACTTGTATATTTAGGAGTTTTGTAGTTGATCTAGAAGGTTGAGCTCATACTTGTATATAGAAGTTTTGTAAATAGATGAACTTTATTTGAGAACTGTAAATTAACATTGCTATGCTACTGAAATTTATCAGTAGTTTTTAATAAAAAGTTTATTTTATTTCATAGTTCATTAATTTTTCATTGTTAATTACATTCCTTTACATTTGAAACTTTTTGTTGGAGAAAAGATATAACAAAGGTGTTGTAGCTAGGTTTGCCTTAATGGGGGCAAATCTTGAACTTTTTTTAAAAAATTATGAATAAACACTGACATTCTTTAAAGGACAAGTGTAAAATGAAACAAATTAAGAAAATTGAGCCATTTTTTTAAAAAAATCAACTACTTATTAACGTCGGGTAGATTTAATAATAGGCAACCTGTCATTAAAGATCTTTCATGACATACACCTTTTATGGCGAGCTCATTTCATGACGGGCTACTTGTCTTGAAAGATCTTCAATGACTATTATGATGAATATGCTTGGTACAAGTCTTTAATGACAAATACTTTTAATGTCGTGTAGCTTGTCAATAAAGGGTGACCATCATCATGAAAGACCTTTTATGTCACCTTATTCGATGTTGAGCGGTTGTCTGACATGAAAACCTTTATATTGGGTTTTGCCTAACATGAAAGGTTGAATTTGTAGTAGTGCAAGCTTAGTTGATCAAATTGTTACTTTTTTTTTTTAGTTTAGTTGATCAAATTGTTACCACCACCTTTCAAATGTTAATATATGTTTATTTTTATGACATACACCTTTATGACGAGCTCATTTTATGACAGGTTTTTTGTCATGAAATATCTTCAATGGCAGACGCCTATTATGATAAATATGTTTAATGATGGACAAAATACGTCATCATATGTGACAAGAAATGGTACAGGTCTTTAATGACAAATACTTTTTGAAAAGACCCTAACCAAACTATGAGTCTAAACATAGGTCTTTACCCTAATGCATAAAAATTTGAATACATCTCAAATTGGGCATGCTTTTATAAAACAAATACTTTGATAGTTAAATGAGCATCGTCCGAAGGTTATAAAAAAAAAGTAAGGATACCCAAGTAAAACAAATACAAAACAGTTCATAAATTTCATAAACGATACATGACTTAAATAGTTCATGCAGAAGGAATCCAAAACTAGAAATAAAGACATTAGAATAAATGCAACAGTATCCCATGGTCATCCTCAGTACAGTCAGCCATTTATGTAAAGTCTCGATATACCTGTGGAAAATTCTATAGTGGAAAGGTTGAGTTTTGACACTCAGTAAGGATCCCTAACTTGGGGTCAGACATGAATACAGTCAAGAGCTGATAGTACACACACATGCATCAATATCAATATCTTAATCAAGCATCATCAATATCTCAATCATTATTATCTCATTTGAGGGATACTCAGACCCAAACTCTTGGGTATCAAGTTAAGTGCCACCGTTCTTGACCTGAACCTCATAGAGCAATCTATTGGCCATCAACCATTATACCAAAACCTTCCTAGTGAGGACCTATGTCTTAAAAGGACAAATTGAGTATCTTATTCAAGGTGGAGACCCGGTGTGCAGAGCTACCTGGTTGCCGTCAGGCCTCACACTCTTACTACAAAACCGTGGATCCATACGCCTCACTACGGGATATCTCTTTACTACCACACGTTGAATAATGACCCCTAAGAATATTGTAAGAAAAACCCGGCAGGCGCAGTGACTTGGTCGACCTACCATCTTCACATCCTATTTTTCAAGGATATCGCCTTGAACCATGAGGAGTGCCTCCCTACATCGTAGTCCATCAACCCTGTAACTGAACTAGTACCCTCTATCCGATACCCGTACCCCAGCCACGTCCTTTGGAGCACCAACACGTGCTATGAATCATTGTTTCTTATAGGACGATAGTGTCAAGTTAGTTCACCTTGGAACATCATTGCTTAACACTCACCATAAGCGCATCTCCTATGAGACGAAAAACAACTCGCAAGTCCCCAATGGGATGGACATGCGATCGGCTATGGTATAATATTCAAATAATTGATTTTAAATTAAGACATTGTTGCTAACGCCTATGCTCTAGAATCGTAGGTTATGTACAAGTATTGCAGTTGAAATCGCAACAAGTTGTTAACTTGTCGACATAAAATAGTAAACAGTTTAGTTAATTGAGGGTTTTGGTTTCTTAATTAAAAATGACAGAATAATAAAATGTAACAAGATGAATTGAACTAATTGAAATTAAGTTTATGATAAATGATGGTAAGAATATTAGCACATGTTATACTTTAACTTAAAACTCAATTCCAGAATGCTTTACAACAACTCGTCGGGACATTGCCCATGAGTTTACGATTCAAACAAGTAGTGCACATGTAACTAGCGAGGAGGTTATTCTTAATGCTATTTCGATGGTGTTAAAGACTTAGCATGCAACACCTAGCGATTGTGGTTGGTCTAAGCCCTTGTTGCACCATTTCTCAAGGCGAGCATAAGTAAGCTACAGGTAGATTGTCAGTCGACCATTGCTAATAGAAACAACTATGCAATTACTAATGTATCTCTCTTTACCCTAAACCTAATCTAATTATTAACATTCCATACTTCTCCTACAGATACTTTTTTGAATTAAGATCATGCATGAAATGTAAACAGGAGATCAATCTGAAAACATTCATTTATAAACTCAACTCAATCGCATTACAATCTACTCCTATGAATTAAAATGATAATGCGATAAAATTCTATCTAAGAATACAGTAAAATGGGCTGCATAATGCTGATGTTGTTATCTCTAATGAGATCTTCATACCGACAGACACCATGGTACTAGCCTACTAAGGTCTATCAAATGCAGACATGGCTAAGATCTCAATCGAGACCTCGACAACCTCGCAATCCATCAGCAACAAACCCTAGCACAACCAACACACTTTGTTCATCCATACTTCCCATATTTATAGGGGTCTGTGGTTTCTTGTTGACCAAGTATTATCTTCACGATGATCTTCTGGATGATTTATTTAATTGATCCTAAATTCCAATGATCTTCTTTGAATTTTGTGATTTTCTTCAACGTGTGTTTCTTTATTTGTTCTTTCCTTGATAAGGCTCACTGGACATTCCTTCTTTGATGCATTGCGATATGCTTCTGTCCCTACACATTTAGTGACATGTTATTGAGACTTGGGTTCGCGATGTGTTTATACTTAGAGATTCGTGTATTTTGCTGTTATTTATCCTATTTTATCCTAGTTTCGATGTGATCACGCTTTTTACTAGTCATGCAAAACTTATATGCTTAATTCTCATTTCTAGCAACATTTCACTTTAATTATGCGTTTATTTCTATTTTATGTGAAAAAATACAGCAGTGCGAAGACTCATATAACTCTATTATTTAGAGTTATCAGGGACGACACTATTAACCTAGCTCTCTATGGAGCATCCTAGACTAACACGCACTCTAAAATCGGTCTCCTATGAAACAATAATCGAACAAGCATGAAACATACATACATATATATATGCATACATATATATATATATATGCATACATACATACATATGCATACATACACATACATACATACATACATATACATACATACATACACATACATACATATACATACATACATACACATACATACATATACATACATACATATATATACTTACATACATACATATATATACATACATATATATACATACATATATATACATACATACATATATATACTTACATATATATATATATATACATATATACAACACGCACTCTAAAACCGGTCTCCTATAAAACAACAATCGAACAAGCATGAAACATACATACATATATATATACATACATATATATATGCATACATATATATATATATACATATGCATACATACATACATATGCATACATATACATACATATACATACATATACATACATACATCTACATACATACATACATATATATATATACATACATATACTTACATACATACATATATATACATACATATACTTACATACATACATATATATACTTACATATATATATATATATATATATATATATATATATATATCCAGTCACAACACTACTTTATGTAAATCTAGATGCTCATTCCTAAATTAGATATCATTAACAATGCAATAATCAAACAATGAGACAAACAACAATCAAGCGATCATACAATCAACAATATCCATGTAATATACCATAGGGCCCAAAGGAACCAAACTAAAAAATTGGGATTCGGAGCACGTGGCTCAATCAAACTCGATCAATTATAGCCGATGGGGTCCAATATGGTTAAATAATCAATATGAATCAATTGGTTAAAGCTAGTCAATTTGGGTCAAAATTTCTATTTGAGTTAAATTTGGTGAATGGGTCAAACCTGCCGTAGCTTGGTCAGTTACCAATGTAACTGGTCAAATGGGTAAATGGTTAATGTTGGTCCAATGGGTTAAATAGTTAAATAGTTAATGTTGGTCCAATGGATCAAAGGGGAAATATTTACTTTTCTTGTAATTTATTGTTAAAATTATCGAATTGAATAGCAAAATATTTACTTTTTAATTAACAACATTTTAAATAGGGATTCGAGCTTGTTGTCGAAATTTTAAAATAATTCCGTCGAAAAAAAATTAAAAAAAATTATTGAGTGAAATAAAATGAAAAGTGACTAGAAGGTAAATGTTTTTAGTATACTACGTATTAAATTAGGAAAAATGTTCTACATATCAATTTTTTTTTGCATTTATAATTATAGCCTCTTTTAAAAAAAAAAAAAAAATTACATGTATAATAAATTTAGGTGAGATTTTTTTATTTTTCCAATTTTACTTATGATTGATGACTAAAAGTGAATTGATTGAAAACTATCAATTGAGTTGATTGAAGATTATCAACAAATTGATTGAAATTGGCTGAACTGATTGAATCATGAATATTTTAGTTATTTTAATGGGATCAGTCCAAATTTTACTACATATATAATTATTTTTAAAACAAAGTGATAATTCATGATATTTTTTTTCTAAATTAAATCATTAATTCATGACCTCTTAACCTTTTGTCATATATAAAT
>JBBMKA010093555.1:0-12877 GCA_037833695.1 Sechiopsis laciniata
TATATATATTTAATTTGATAAAACATTATAGCTAATTTTTATCGTCAATAAAATTTTAAGGATTGTTTAACTTACAATAGTTAAAAAAAAAAAATTAAAATATTTTATTAAAGTGCAGGTACGACTAAAATGTCAGTGGTTAAAATTCTTTCGCTTTTTTTTATTGCACTAACAAAAATCCTTTTTTTTTTTTTTTTAATTGTAAGATCAAATTTGTGATTTAACCCCCCTTTTTTTTTTGTTGAAATACAAGATTAGTAACTCAAATATGTTTTTTTTTCTTTTTTTTTTTTTTAAACAACTCAAATATGTTCCTAAATTTAAACAATGCTTACGGTCTTAAAATTGTCGAAAAGGTCGTTAAACGTTATGTATAATACTAAATTAATTCTCCCATGTTTTTATTTATATATTTATTTGATTTATAACTAAGAAATATTAAATTTATTGTTATCATTCTAACAAAATTATATCCTTAGTTTCTTAATCTCAACATTATCGAAAGTTTGAGATAAGGAAATACATGGCAAATTTAGTCCTTGGGCTTGGAATCTAAAAGGCCCGAATTTAGTTTGGTAAGGCCTATAAAGAGGCCCATTGGGCTTTTTCAGAAGATGAATAAACAGAAGAAACCGTCCTGGATCTGCCTTACAGACCTTTATAGTGAGTCGTCATTTTAAACAAATTAAACTTTGAAATACTCACACAATGCATTGTTTTTAGCACAACAACCTTTGAGGTAAGAGATATTGAGTCGATAATTTTCTATGTTGACTGCACAAAGTACCAAATATTGATTTCTAAGATCGAATATATTGACATTACCACCCATTCAACATCCAACGCGCCATCATTAAGTTTTATGGATTAAGATAAGACATTGAAAGTGAGCATGGTAGGCATCAACATTTAATTTATTTTAGAAACACCCATTCCATTCCCATACCTAAGGGCCAATCTTCCAACTACCCAACCATTCTTTTTTTTAGTACAAGTTGGAGGAAGGGGAACTACAAATACCGATTCCAGGGATCAAACCCGTGACCGTGGAGTGAAAATGGATTAACACCAAATCAAATAACTAATCGCGCCACCGACCCATTCTATTCAATGTTCCTAGGGTTTTTTCTTTCCTTTTCTTCTAATTTTTTTCTTTTTAAGATATCACATTATAAAGGATGGGTAGAAAGTTAAACGTCCAATCATTTTTATTAAAGAAAATAAAAACAAAAAAAATTAAGGAATTTATACAAGAAAAAAAACATCATTAGCACTCTTTAAAAAGTAATAATGTATATCAGAGAAAATTGAGTCGATTCGTGCAAAATGATTAAAAAAAAAAAAAAAAAATTTGTCTACGTTAGACAGTTTTCAATCAATTAACTCATAATCATTATGTTTAGTTGATATCATTCAATCAATTCGTTTATTGCCTTCAATCAATTCTATTGTAGTATTCAATTATCGTTGCTAACTATCAATCAAGGGTAAATTGAATCAAATAAATAAATTCTACTTATATTTGCTGTACATGTATTTTTTATTTTTAAATGTTCTATAAATGACAACAAACAAATTGCTATGTACAACAATTTTCCAAAAAATTATCTTGAAAATTAATTTTAAGTTGTATTAAAAACATACGAACCAAAATTATATACTTGAAAGTCATGAATTTAAATGTAATGTATTGAAGTATTAGATTGGGATGTATTTAGTGTATTGATGTATCCTTATATACCTTAGGTTACATTAAGTTTCTTTTATATATATATATATATATATATATTTTAGAGTTGTATTGCCGCGAAGCTTTATATAGCGCAATACAAGTTCTTTCTCCTTTTAATAGCTTCTTATTTTCTACATTATTTTAAAATAAATCTAAAAATAAGTAAACTAAAACAATACTCCAATTTAAAATGTATTAATAAAACAAAGGAACTCGTAGATATAAGGTTTATAAGTTTTATTTTAGAAATTCTATTCAAAGTGGATAGGGCCGTGACTCAAATGTTGTTATATATATATTGTTTGAAACAAATAAAGTACGTATATTTTATTATTGCTTTTATTTTTAGAATTATTTTATTATTGTTTATTTCATGTACACAAAATGATTCACTTCTAATATAATTTAAATGGGGTCCTCAATGAATGTTTCGAATCCACCTTGATTCCCACCAAACTTCTCATCAAACAAAGAGAACTATTTAAAAATAATTTAATATTCTACAAAAAAAAAAAAGAATTTAACTAAGGAATTATGAATGTAATTCACAATCAAATATACCTAAGTTAACCACTCACATCAATGTTCAAAGTTTTAAACAAAAAAATATCTCACATTAAGTTTTTTACAAACCTACATTTAAAAAGGAAAATTTTAAGATATAAAAAAGATTTTAACATAATTAGTTGTGAAAGATTTAAATTTATAATCTGTTGATGGTGAATTTAATTTGCCAATTTAAATTATTTTCATGTTTGACAAAGTGAAGAAATTCGTTTTATAATACAATAGTTGACATATATAAAATATAACCCTCAATCCAAAACAAAAAGTGAAATTTAATTAATCCAAGGATTAGGTCAATTTAATTTGTATAAAGTTGAATTAGATGGAAGATCCATTTCTAAATTAAGAAAAGTTTTTAAAGGTCCTTTTCTTACAATAAAATATTTAAAGGTCTAATTTGGTTAATTGATTTTTTGTGCTTCGTCTCCAAGGCTCAAAGCCACCTCACAAATTTTATTCGCAACTCCCAAATGGCAATGGTGACATAAATCGATATGTACTTTTTAAATATAATAATAATAATAATAATTCAATTAAACTATAAATTTATTGAACTTTTTTCGTGTCAATTCGGTCCATTTAAAATCTAAAACTCTTTTTTATAACTTAAAAAAAGTAGTCGGCGCCTTAGTTTCTTATTGTGCATTATAATCCAGTCAGAACAGCCACGCGTTTGTAGCAACTTCCTTTTTTTTTTTCTTTTTTTTTTTTTTAATATTAAATTTTTAATCATCAACTTCTTAAAACCTACGAACACCATGTTCAAGAAATAAAGAAAAGAGGACCATATGTCACAACTCTTCTTGGAATTCAAATCTTAATATTATTATATTCTTCATTTCCTTTTATCAGAAACATTATATTCTTCGTTTCTTATTAGGTTTATATTAATACTTATTGTAATATATTTCATTTAAATTTTATTTTAGTGGGTGTACTTTTGATTAAGCTTATTTTATCTACTATACTTTTCAAAAACATTTTGAGGCGGTTTGTTTGTAATATTTAAGAAGGATTTACTGACACTTCTTCTAAAATCTATAACCAAAGGGTTTTATTAACTATTCCTTATTTTTACTTTTAAAAATGATTCTTCATTTTTAACCATTTATTTCTAATCATTCATTTGTAATTACTCAATTATTTTTAACCACTTATTTCTAATTATTGGTTTCAAATCAATTAAAATACCTTATTTTCAATCACTCATTTTTTTATAAAAGCAATATTGGTTGAGATTTTAAGAATGATTGTTAAACCTAGATTTAAAAGTAAACAAAAACGAAATGGATATAAAGTTTAAGAATTCGTCGTGAAAGTTTATAAATTTATAACTTAACCAAAAACAAATAAAAAATTAGTGAGTTTTTTAAGGTTTAGAAGATTTTAATGAAAATAATGGTGGCACAATTGGTTATCTAGTTTTGTATTAATCTATTTTTACTCCACAGTCATAGAATTAGTATTTGTAATCTCTTTTCCCCAACTTGTATTCAAAAAGATAAAAAACAAGATTTTAATGAAAATAATTTTAAGAAAAGAAAAAAAGTTCTATGAAAATAGACCACGGTGCCACGTGTTATATCGTCGCTGGGTGGCGTTTATGATTGCCCCTAATAAGTTTTAAACCGGGCCCCACATTATACATATTTTCAAACAAGATGGCGCGTGGGCGGCACGTGCCACCCGGCTCCAAAAAACCGGAGGGCCTACCCGTTTGGTCGGCTCGGGTCATGCCACCGCATCCACACCCTCAAATCTCCATGTCGACACGCGGCAGTCATCCCGGTCGATGTTGCCATCTAACGGTCCATATGTTATTTCGAGTTTTGAAAAAAAAACAGTAATAATATTAATAAAATATATATTATTTGTCGATTTGCTGGTTTATTTAAGAGAAGTGGCCAGTCTCAAAGGACCCAGATTCAGAGTCTTCCCCATTGCAATTGCTTCAAAATCTCTGCAAATCTACTGAGTTTCTAAATCTTATTTTTGTTTTCTTTTGAAGAAAAAGGTGAAAAAAATGGGCGTTTTGGATCATTTGTCTGATTATTTCGATTGCAGTTCCCACAGCTCCAAGCACAAGAAACGCAAGCAACTACAGGTAAAAAAATTAAATCTCTTTGAATTCTTGATGGGTTTATGCTTAGATTTTGGTTTTGTTTCTGTTTTGATGCACAAAACCAATATGCAAAAACGTGGTTTTTTTTTGTTTTTTGAATTTGAATTTGAACTTAAACCCAATAAGAAGCTGATTGTTTTAGTACTTAGCTAGCTAATATAAATGATTTTTTTTACAATTTTTTTAAAAAGAATTATATCCAATTGATCTATTGAAACATAGAAAGTAGAGTAATACTTACTAAAGGGTGTATTTTTTCCTTTTTTTTAAGATTTTGTTTGATGGAAGAAGAAATGTTAAAGTGACGATAAAAATACAAAAAAGTAAAAATATGTGATTTTAAAGGTGAGTAAGTACTTTTAAAATACTTTTTAGTATTACTCTAAAAAGTAACTCCTTACTCGAAAATAACTTGTTTCTATACCGATCTACAAAAACCTATGCCCAAACAAATTATCCGCGGCACATCTTCTACAAAATTTCATATTCAAAGAAATTATTACTATTTATTACCTTCTAAATTTCTATTCATTTAAAATAACACCTCATTAGAAGATGTTTGGATGTGAAATAATAAATTAATTGTTTTGAATAATTAAAAATACATTAGAAGATGTTTGGTTAAGTATTTTGAATAATTATAAATTTAAATTTTAATAATAGTTGTTTGAATCTAATTAGCTCGGTTGGATGATAATTTATGTAAAGAGATTACAGAAAATTGCTCATTTAGATGTAATTTAAAATAAATAATTATTTTGAGTTATTACCATAATTAATTCAAATATAATTTTTTAAAGATGAGTTTTAAAAATCTTTAACTACATTAAACAAAACATGTTCTTAGAGTATTGGAAACCCTTAAAAAAGAGTAATTATTGAAGTCAAAGATTATAATTTTGAAGATCTGTGACGAATGACAAGAACAGAACATAAAGGTTTTGTACGATGTCATTGCAGTTTCGGACACTGATTTTGTGGTTCCGTTCTGTAATTTTAATGCCAATTGTACCCATTACACTGTTTCTAATACTATTGCCTTTTTTCTTTTTTTTGACTTACAGTACTATTGTCTTCTACTTCTAATAAAAGTTTGAATTTTCTAATTTTGTATATTGTAATTCTAATTATGTGGTTTAGTCATTTGTAAGTATCAATTGATAATTTATAGTGACCACTTATTTAAGTATTAATTTCTTATCAGTTTCTTTGATTTCTTGACATCAGTCAAGGTGCGCACAAGAATGTTGTTGATTTCTGTTAAGTTTAGTATTGTCTCTTATTAAAATTTTTATATCAAGAATTATTAGAATTTTCTTTTGAATAGAGGTTTTATTAGATTTTATTTTAGGTAATTTTTTATAATTAGATTTTTGTTATATATAAAAAGTAAATAAACATATTCTTTAAGTTGAAGGTTTAATTATTACTCTATTTTAATGTCATCATTTTTAATTTGGGACAACATAATTGCTTTTAAGTATAGATTTATCACTAAAAGTCATATGTTTTATGCTTAAAATAAGTCATTTATTTCAATCCTTAATTCTCAAATGTAGTCATAAAACTATAATATAGAATTATGTATATTTAACGAAGAGGTTATAAATTTGGAGATTGTTTTCGAGTAAAAATTTTAAAAAATTACTTTTAATTTGTCTTTAAACCATTCTAAATTTGATTGCATTGAAATTTGATAGACGGTAGAATTGAAGATTCGAATCGATTGTGAAGGATGCGAGAGAAAGGTGAAAAGAGCATTAAAGGGAATGAAGGGAGTGAAAACAGTCGACATCGATCGCAAAGCCAACAAAGCCACGGTGGTCGGATACGTCGAGCCGTCGAAAGTGGTGGCGCGTGTGGCTCACCGAACCGGCAAGAAGGCAGAGCTCTGGCCGTACGTGCCATACGATGTCGTGGCGCACCCTTACGCGCCGGGAGTGTACGACAAGAAGGCTCCAGCTGGGTATGTGCGAAAGGCTGATGATCCGCACGTGTACCAGCTAGCACGTGCGAGCTCCACAGAGGTTCGCTATACGACGGCGTTTAGTGACGAAAATCCCGCGGCTTGTGCTGTCATGTAATGTCGTCCACTCTGGTAAATGCACTGTAAAAATAAGCTAGTTTGTCATTTTTGTTTTTATGTGGTTTTTTATATTTTTTATTTTGAGTTATTTTTCCTCATTTAGTTAGTCAATTTAATTTGTATGGTTCGGATATTTTTCTTCTTTAGTGTGAAGTGTTATTATTATTTTGTGGTATAATTGATCGTGGCTGTCACGTCCTTTAGTGGGGCTTGCATTTTCAATCATCATACCAAACTCTAGAATTGTGTGTAGAATTTTGGGAAAGATATTCAATTTTTTTCATCAAATTTTGATATGATTGAATTGAATTTTACTTAATTTCTTCAAATTGAAGAGTTAAAACCTTGATGTTTGTAAGATTATCGTAATAATTTAACATCACTTAAATTTGTTGACAAAGGCCACTTTTTGTATGATGATTGGGAATAGAAGATTTAAATTTATAATCTATATTATTTTAATTGAATTATAATTTTGATCATTTTGATCAAGTTAAAAGATGTATATATTTTAATACGAATGGTTTAAATAAAATTAGGACTAAATTTATGTTTTTGTCTTTATTATTCAAAGTTTTAATTTAGTCCTATATCTTTTATTATTTTTCAATTAAAATTGATGATTGCTACACATAAAGATGAGGAATTAAAATATTTTATACAAAAATAATTAACTTCTATCAACTTCTATAAACTTAAAAGAGAAATAGAAACTTCATACTTTAAGTGACTTAAATTACATTCAAATTTCTGTCATTTTCAAGTATGCATTTTAGGTTATATAAACTTATTTACATAGAATTGTAACATTAACCTATAAAAAATAGTATAGTCGTAAATTGTTCAACAGTAAAAGACTAATGAAGTTTTAAAATAACATATTATTTTTAGCCTTAAAATTATGATGAAAATAAATTTTGAATTTCCAAATTTTTGTGTAAATTATTGACTATTTTGAATAAAAGTAATTGATTTCAATGTCATTAGGTTTCCATTGACAGGCAATGTCCAAACTAAGTGCCCAAAATGGCCCATCAATTCTTTTGTTAGTACTTAGCTCTCAACATGTCGACCATGAAAAATAAACCATACATTTATGAAATCAATGTCAACTTTGTTTTCTAGTTTCTGTCAAATGAAATGATTTTTTTCCCGATTAAAAAATAATTGAATGGTTTTTGTATATGCTTAATTTATTTATAATTTTATTTATTATTACGCATTATCATACGAATAATTATTTTGTAATCGACTCTGCTGGAGATCGAACCCAGAATCTCTGGTTTCAGCACCTTATCCATTGAGCCACAAATTTTTAAAATCTTCAACATTTGAAGATACATATTTATATTTTAAAAGGTACAAATAAAATAAACCATTTCCTCCAAAAAAAAAAAAAACCAAGAAGCTGAGCGACGCTTAAAAAAAAAAAATCAAGTCCGACTAAAAGATGTTAGAAATATGAATGTGATTGTTTTGAAGGAAAAAAAAAAGAAAAAAGACAGAGAAATTGATTAAAAAAAGTAATTCAATTTTGGTAATCGGGGCATAAAGACAGAAAAAAAAGAAATTGGTAAAAAATGGAATACAAATGCTTATTCTTTACCATAATTTTCTTTTAATGTAAATACAACCAGCCATGAAAGTCCAAATGTCTTATAATATTTGGAAACAATTTCACGGGGTAAAAAAAACAAAGAATATAATGAAAATATTTTTCAAAACTATATAATTAAATATATTTCACGTTGTTACGGAATCTAAAATCAGAGTGAGGAGGCCAACAAAAGTAATAGCTCAGCGGCATCAATGTATACTTAATGACCAAGAGACTTTGGATTCGAGTCTCTTACCCCCAATTGTTATAATCTAAAAAAAAAACAAAAACAGAGTCATGAGGCTTTGCTAAGAGAATTAAACTGTCCTCAAACTATTTGTGGTTCCATGCGGAAAAGTTTTGTGGAGTTTTATATGTTGGGATACAAACAAAATATCTCACATTAGATGATCAGAAAATCATAAATATATAAGTGATAACAACGATGTCCTATGACTATTCAGATAGGGTTGTCATCCTTATCATTATATAGTTCATTTGTCTACATAAAAAGATAAATGTAGAGATTGTGAAAAGTTGTCTAATTTTTCTTGATCAAAGAGTGTGTGTTTATGTTGTAGGACACAATGTAGTTTACTTTTAAGTTTTAAAAGAAAAATCGAACAAATTTAGAGGAAATAGCTAACTCGAAACATAAATTGTAAACCACCATGGGTAGCAAGGGTCTTAAGGAACCAAAAGGTCGTGGGTTCTATCCATTGATTTCCTGCAAGTTTTATTGACATCCAAATGTTGGGATTAGGTAGTATGTCATGCAAGAATAATCAAGGGGCACGTAAATTGACCTAGACACTCACGGATATAAAATAAAATATTAAACAATTATTCAAAGTTGACAGTTTGGCCGAGTGGTCTAAGGCGCCAGATTTAGGCTCTGGTCCGAAAGGGCGTGGGTTCAAATCCCACAGCTGTCATTTTTTTCTATAAATCCAACCTACAGGAAGAGGATTAAGAAACATGGCACCAAAATGTTCTGTAAATAAATTATCAATTCAGCTTACCAATTCCTCCATTTGTTATATGCTCCTGCCCTCAAGGTCCCTGTTCGAGGCTCAGCTCAGCCGTGACATTACTCCTTCGATGCTTCCGTGCCTGGCTTAGGGACGGGCGTGGTTACTTTTTTTAAAAAAAAAAACTTCCTTTCATTTGTTATACCTCTAACTGAGCCGCCCTTGGACCAAATCAAAATCATATGTTCCTCTGCTTTAGCAACTGGCTAACGTTGAAGTGACCTTGTTTTCAGCTCTGATGTTGCTTGTTCATGTAATGTCTAGGTTGAAATCAGAAATTATTAGCCATGACAATCCATTTTCCTGCCAAGTTCACTAAATCAACCCATATTTTCACCTGGTTGATCATGGTAGTAATTCAAAACATCTATGCAGTTTCAGCATCAGTGCAATTGAAAGAAAAAAGAGAACCAAAAATATATTTGAAGTATACAAATCTTTATAATTCCCAATATCCAAATCTTCACCACACAGTTTCAATTTCATGAACATTATATCTCCTCAAAAGTAGGTAAAAAATCATCTTTCCCTCAATTCTAAGTTTCCCAAGTTACACCCCAAAACCTCTTCCAAAGATCAAAACTCTTCTCAAATAATTTAAACGTGACTCCTAGAAGGCAACTGATTAAAATAAGTCCCATAAAACCTAATTTGTAAACATATTCCAAAATGACAGTTTGGCCGAGTGGTCTAAGGCGCCAGATTTAGGCTCTGGTCCGAAAGGGCGTGGGTTCAAATCCCACAGCTGTCAATTTTTAGAAATTACTCATTGTAGGCAATGAATTAAAATCAGTCCCATAAACTGAAAACATCACTAGGTAGATTAGAGATGGATTTCAAGGTATTAATACAGGGTCTCTTAATAGCTTTTGTGCTTCATTTACATGCTTAGAACCTTAGAACCTAATTTTACATGCTTACACACAACCCAAATTGCAAATTCGAAAAATGGACATGAAAGTTAAGGATCTTATGTATTCACATGAGAATAGAGCTAATCATGTAGAATTTTGAGAGGCCTTCATTTAGGCTTTAGCAGACAAATTTACCGTGGAGGAGATTTTCCTATTCTTTTTGTTATTTTCTTTTTCCTAGGGAAGTGTACTCACCAATTAGGAGCTTTGAGGGCGATTAAAAGAAGGAAATAGTTAACGCTTAAAAAATCTAAATTCTAAACATGTATCAAAATGACAGTTTGGCCGAGTGGTCTACGGCTTGGGTTCAAATCCTATAGCTGTCAATTTTAATTTTGAGCCAACCATGACATCCCATTCCATTTTCCTGTCAAGTTCACTGAATCAACATAGTAGTATTACAAATAATCTATGCAGTTTCAGCATCAGAGAAATAGAAAGAAAAAAAGAGAACCAACACTGTCAATTTTACACGACATATTTCTCCGCAAAAGGGTAAAAATTCATCTTTCCCTCAATTCTAATCCAAAGATCAAAACTGGTCTCCAATAATCTAAAAGTGACTCGTACAAGTCAATAGGAAAATTAAGGATCCGTTTGATAACCATTTGATTTTAAGTTTTTAAATTTTTGAAATTTAAACAACTAGCATACCATATGTTTTATTCTATATGAATATATACATCTTACCTATATTTGGAAAAACCAAACCAAAATTTGAAAAAAAAAAAAAAGGTAACTTTCAAACATTTGTTTTTATTTTTCAAATTTGGTTTGGATTCACATACTTTTTAAAGGAAAGTTAGATACATTGTAAAAAAGATAGGAGCACATTGTAAGAACACATGAGTAAAAATAAGTTTAAATTTCAAAAAACAAAAAATCAAATGGTTATCAAATGAGGTCTAAGCTAGTCAGGTATATTTTCGAGATGGCCATTATTGACCCACGGATGAAAATAAAAGCTTCAATTTAACTGGACATGCTTATGAGATAAAGAAGAATTAAGCAGAAAAGAAAGAGATAATTGAAATCGGCTTAATACCTATTATGCACGAGGATCATTCAGTAAGAAATCCTCAGCAGTTGAAGGGAATTCCAATCCTTCCAAACGCCCATCACCACCATTAGAACCAAAAACAGCTTTCCCCAATGGCTAATATGCCGATCTAAGAATTATCATCATGGAATGACCTAGTGGTCGTCAGCATGGAGGTGCATGGTGTCCACCTAAGTAAAAATTAATTTCCTATAATTTTACTTGACATCCAAATATCGTAGGGTCATGAGTTATGTACCTTGCAATAATGGAGTCGTGCGCAAACTAACCGAACAGTCACCGATATCAACCCTCACAGCGTCATCTTCTTCAACTTCACCAGTCACGGATATCACAGTCATTACAGCCACTCTTAGCTTCAAATTCCTTTTCGACACACGAACCTCCTAACCCTAGAAGTTGAATCAGCCGTTGAATGTCATCCACAGGCCGATTATCGCAACGATTGATGGGTTTTGGACGATTCAATTCCGAATTCGAGGGAGATTGCGAGAAATTTGAGAGCAATTTGAGTGGCGGTTCGATGCTTTCTTGTAGGGCGGAGGTTGTGTTGGTTTAGGGCAAATGAAGATACATTGAAGGGCTTAGTGAATCTTACGCTTATGAAGAAGATGGTGGATGAAGAGTGTGGCGTTGCCATGGATGGACTAATTTGAGGCGTTGTTGGATCTGTGTGTGTGAATCAATTGAAGTAAAATGAGGGAAAGAAACAGAGGGGGAAGAATTGGAATTGAAATTTGGAGGAACCTGCTTGAGAGATGAAAATAAATTGGAGTGAAGAGATGACGGCGGCGGCGACGGTGGTGGCTGCGTTTGTTTACCGGTGAGGCTGCGACAATGATTCGGGTGACCAATATACACGACGAGAGGTAAAGCAGTCGAAGGAAATTTGGCGCCAAATTTATGTACATATAGTCGAATTACAGTATTTTGCTTTAATTAAGTTTACAAGCTTTTGAGTTTAGTAGATCGGTTGTAATCTAATTCAACTTGTCATTAATCGGAAGTAGGGCAGTTCTTGAAGGTTTTGAAGAGAAATTGCTGATCTATATGGTTAATTTATGTGCATATAGTCGAATTTACAGGAAATTTGAAATCTTTGTTGTTCGATTGAACTTAAGGAAGTTTTGTAAATGAATTAGAATCTCTTTCAAATGATTGAAAAAACTAAAAGGAAACTCAGAGGTTCGCAAATCAAAAGTAACAGTGAAAGCAATATTTTTTTTTTTTTTGCCATTCTAGTTCTTAATCTAATTCAACTTTTCATTAATTCTATTTTGAAAATTGATATTTATTATCGAATGGGTCAGTAGTGCCTGATTTCTTTTTTTTTTTTTTTTTTTTGATAATATAGTTCAACATCATGCATCATGATCACTAATTTATTTGAGAATAATAATATCTCTTTGCAGGATTCTTAGTCCCCCTTCTCCAACTTGTACATAGCCCCCCTTCTCAACTTAAAAGAAATAAAGGTGCTGTCTTCTTCTAGTGTTTGAGTGGATGTTATGCTTCTGTTAATGTTTTGACAAATAATTTAACTATTGCATGGCCAATAAATAAATAAAATAAAATCTATGTTAAAATACCATTTTGGTCCCTCGACTTTGGTCTTTGTTTCATTTTGGTCCCTAGACTTTCAATTGTCTAATTTTAGTCCTTCGACTTTGTTGTTTGTCCAAATTTAGTCTCTCAACTTTGTTGATTGTCCAAGTTTGATCCCTAGACTTTTAAATGTTCAAATTTAGTTCCTTGACTTTTAATAATG
>JBBMKA010093577.1:0-12877 GCA_037833695.1 Sechiopsis laciniata
ACCTCGTATCTCTAAACCCATAGCTGCATTTATAAGGTTGTGAAAATACACAACAATTCCTCTTGTAATCTCATAGAAATGACTCAACACCATTCAAAATGTTAATTCGTCAAATATCACACTATTAATTCAATAATATAAATACTTTATAAAAGAAAATCACTCACCAAATCATTGGCAATAGGAATTTGAATAGTCAATCGTTTCAATCTTGGCCTGATCCATCCACAATGATCACCCATCTATGATAATCTTTCAAGAAACTCCATTGATTTTCCTTCAAATGTCTTCTTCAAAACTCCCTCTCTCTCTCATATCTTTTCTTTCTCACTCTAAGTTCATCAAAAGTGGGGGTTTATTCTTTCTCTTCTTTTTCTTTTCTACGAAAAAAAAAATCCAACTTTATTTTATTTTTTTATCTAAAAGTTAATTAATTGTTCTTTTATTATTTTTTGTTTTAAGAAGTGTGCCACACATTTTGAAAATAAAAAGATATTTATCCCCCCCCCCCCCCCCCATTTTAGGAAGTGTGCCAAGAGGGTAAGAGGGTGTTGTGATATCTGTTTGGCACCAATTATCTGGGCTACTTATTCAACCAACAAATACCTGAACTCTCTCAGCCTTTTCGGATGCTGGCTGGGCATCTAATGTGGATGATCGCAAGTCTGCCGCAGCTTATTGTGTTTTCTTTGGAAATAGGCTTATCTCCTGGTCGTCCAAAGAAACAAACCGTCGGCTCTCTATCTAGCACAAAATCCAAATATCGAGTTCTTACTCATGTTGCAGTAGAGATACTCTAGCTTCGACAATTGCTAGGAGAACTAGGCATTAAGTTGGTGTCCACTCCATTCCTTTGGTGCGGCAACATAAGTTCATTAGCTTTCAAACTTGTCCTTCACGCCCATACTAAACATATAGAGATCGATGTTCATTATGTTCGTGATCATGTTCTTCGTGGCCATCTTAAAGTTCACTACAGATCTTCGGTTGATAACCAACAAACTGTTATTCATACTCAGTGTCGCTTCCTTCGGTCCAAACTCGGGGTTGTTGAATTTCTCATTCGTTTGAGAGGGGGATGTGAAGGAATAATATATTTGGTTAGGTTTGTTACCGATATACCTTCTAGAAGAATAGTATAATTAACATATATAGTTAGGAAAATATGTATTTAGATATTCTTGTATTTATAAATTTAGATATTCTCCATGTATTTCCCCTATATAAAGGGTGCTCCTCTATTGTGAATTCAAACAATTGATATATAAAAAAACCTAGTTGTCCTCAATTCTCCAACCCTTTTTCTGGTTGTGGGAGAGAGAGTGTCTAAAAATCAATGGATGGGAATGATATACGGAATAGTATTTTTTTAGGGAAAATTGCACACACCACCTCTAAACTATTGTATATTGTTACAATTAACCCTTCAACTTTCAATTTGATTAATCATCTCCCCTAAAATTTGATAAACATTGTAATTAACTCCCTTAAATTAAATTGAAGAGAATGTCACATGTGTAAGGAAGGTACGTAAATTCCCAAAGGCAATGGTAGGCATTACATTTAGTCTTTCGTTGAGTAAGTTCCCAAAATCACGCACATGCTGATGGTGTGAGAAATAAAAAAACAAAGTATAGAAAGAAAAGGAATCCATGATTACATTAATATGAATTAAAAACTATAGAAGTTGAGATGGGGTGGGTAATTAAAAATAGTAAGTTGTATTAAAGAAAGAAAATGAATTTCGTTGATGATACAGTATAAAAGGAGGAATTTAGGAATAAGAAAATGCATCCAAATCCAAAGCAAAAAAAAAAAAAAAGTGTTGAAAAGAGATAGAGAGATATGGAAAGTAAGAAAGTCATGTTCATTATGGCTCTGATGATGATGGCAGCAGTGGCGAGTCGCACGGCCGCTGCAGACGAGGCTGCAAAGGGCAGTAACCCGCAAAGAGTTGGTTACGACCTCACGACTGCAAAACTACTAATGAATGAAGAAGAAAAGAAGGAAGATTATTCTGTTAATGATCAGCAATGTTCTTCATTTTCATGTGGTTAGATCACTAATAACTGCCCAGAATTCCGATGCAAGTGTGTACGTCCTTTACCTCAACTACCTATATCATTTTGTCGCGGAATAATTACACAGCCATACTCCTTCATCTCGTTGTTTCAAGTTTTAATAATGTAATCGCCTTTGTGTTGTCTTTTATTAGATAATATGGGGTTACACCTCAAAATTAATTGGGATGAAGAGTAACTCATATCTTAAATGTTATGAAATTGCCATTCTTTCATCTTTCCGACATGGGATCCTTACATGTCCCTGCCTCTTTTGGACTTACCAATCTTGAATCGCATCTGGATTTTTATTTTTATTGGAATGAATATCTGTTTGAGTTTATGGGCTTTGATACTATATTAGATAATCTGGGTTATAACATATATATTTTATATATTGTTATGAGCTCTCCACTCTTTCCGATGTGTCTACTTTTTAATTCAATAAATAAAAAAGGCTCCAAAGTATCGAGTTGGATATTTCAAATTCGATATTTTGCATAGTGAAAAATCGAACGTCATCTTTATAATCATAACTACTGCTAGTTTTATCCGATACATACTCAACTATTATAGATTGGGATGGAACAAACTTTATATATATAAAGTTTGGTCCATCCCAATCTATAATAGAAGGAAACGTGCGTTCCACGTCTCAAAATTATATCATAATTATTTTTATTTATTAAAATATTACAAACAACAATATTAAAGTGATAATTAAAAACACATCAATTATATAATACTCTTGTGATAATTAATGGCCATGATTAGAAAAAGAAGCTTGAATTCAAGGAAAATATGATAAGCATCCTAAATCCTTTAGCTCAAACTGTTGACTCATACGACTAATCAAAGACGATAGTTAAGAATGGCAACTTCCGGATAGAATTATGTCATGACATATATCAATATGATCACAATAGCATTTCCATGATAGAAAGAAGAATATTGAAGAATCGGATTTTTAGGGAATAAAGCCCCACTACAGCAAACACACACTCAATTTTAAGAACCACATGCGAGGACTTTGTTTCAATCAATAGATTGTTTTATTGAGCTTTCATAAATACCTCGAATATTGATCGTTTATATAGCCTTGTGATTGTTCCATGAACACTTCCTCATTTAATTTACCATTTAAGAATGCATTGTTAACATCGAGTTGCTGAATCCTCCCATAGAAACTAACAACCAAGAACAGAATTATCCAGACATTCGCTGGTTTGACGACGGGCTGGTTGGATGTGTCAAAAGAGTCAAGCCCGTATATTTGAGTGAAACATTTTGGCAACTAACCAAGCTTTATAATATCAACGGTTCCATTTGGTTGCATTTTAGGCAAAACACCCATTTGCATCCTACGAGTCTGGCAGGTGTAATCTGTTACCATGAAAGGGTGAAAAAGCCAAGAGATAGAAAGCTGGAAGGAGTTTCTTCATTAAAGAGAACAGTCCAAAAAACAACCTTGAAACAACAAGAGCTTATATAGGTAGGTCATGAGAGATCTTTTTTAATAATTTTTTGTATTCAATTGTTGCAAAGGTGAGCATCGAGATCTTTGCATAATTTTACTCCAAATTGGAGATAGTGATATGGAGGAGCAACATCTTCATTTGCCTTGACAAATTCCATCACAAATTCACTGAGCTATTACCATTTTCTCCTCCTTCAGTGACTTAAATTTTTATTTGCAAATTTTCAAAATCTTTGAATAAATCTCCTTCTAGGCTCTCATAAATTAAAGTTTTGTTAGCCTCATCCACAAGTAGTGTTAAATAAATTTAAATGGAAATTCATTATTTTTTTTAAATGTAATTGATAGATATTTTATTTAAGGAATTAATGTGATTCCAATTAGGGAGCAAAGTTAAAGAATTAGTAGATCTTTAATTTAGGAATTAGTGGGAAGCATTTTTTGTAAGACCTTGGAGACCAAGTTTGTAATAGGCTATAAATAGAGTGTTCCTTCATTGTGAATTGTAGAGAGAAAATGTGAGAGCAAAAGTAGAGAGTTTTAGAGAGAAATAAAGTAAAGTATTTTGAGAATTTGTATTTTATTGTTCTTTTTTTCGAATTTAGTTTTTACAAAATAGTATCAGAGCCGATGGCGAACGTGACAGGTCAAAAGTCGTTGCCACGACTGAAGAAGACTAATTACGAGAATTGGAGCATTCAGATGAAAGTGCTTCTTGGATCTCATGATGCATGGGAAGTGGTCGAAAAAAGTTTTGTAAAAACAGAGGATACTGCGAATTATACGGCGATTCAAACCAAAGAGTTGAAAGAGACGTGTTCGAAAGATCAAACGGCATTGTACATGTTGTTCCGTGTAGTTGACGAATCAGGCTTCAAGAAGATTGTGAGTGCAACTACTTCACAAAAAGTGCAGGACACTTTAGAGAAAGTGTTCAAAAGAGCCGACTGAGTGAAGCAAATGCGTCTCCAGACTCTTTGCAGTGAGTTGGAGAGCATAAAGATGAAGGAGTCAAAAAGCGTGTCTGACTACATCACGCGTGTGCATACGGTGGTAAATAAACTCAATCGCAATTGAGAAAAGATAACGGATGCTCGAGTTGTTGAAAAGATTTTGAGACCGTTGACAGATAATTTTGAGAATGTGGTGTGCGCGATAGAGGAGTCAAAGGACCTTGCAACGTTCACTGTTGACGAGCTTGCTGGTTTTCTTGAGGCACACAAGCTACGCAAGAACAAGAAGAAAGAAGAAACGTTAGAGCAAGCGCTTCAAACCAAGGCATCAATCGAAGATGAAGAGGTACTCTATTCTAAACAATTTCAGAGTAGTGGTCGCGACCGTGGAGATCGTGGATATGGTCGTAGTAGTCAAAGCGACAATTATGATGCGGAGAAGGGACATACGAGTCAAGCGAATTGGCGCAGAAGAGGACGGGGTCCAGGAAGAGGTGGTAGATCGAATCAGTCAAATATTGAATGTTACAAGTGTCATAAGTATTGTCATTATGCGAGTGATTGTTATTTCGAGAAATGCTACAATTGCGGTGAAGAAGGTCATTTTGCGAGAGATTATGGTGCGGATAAAAGGGTTGAAGAAACAAGCAACTTAGCAGTAGAAAACAATACAAATGAAAGTATTCTTTTTATGGAGTATAAAGAAGGAAGCGACAACAATGATACAGTGTGGTATTTCGACTTAGGGGCAAGCAACCATATGTGGGGACACGAGCATCGGTTCAAAGAGATGTGGAAAATTGAAGATGGCCATGTTTCTTTTGGCGATGCATCAAAAGTAAAGGTCAAAGGCAAAGGTACGATTTCTTTTGTACAGAAGAATGGCTTGACAGGGTTAATCTAGGATCTCTATTATGTACCAGATCTTAAAACGAATATTTTAAGTTTGGGGTAACTCACAAAGAAGGGTTATTCTGTATTTTTGAAAGACCGGTTGTTGCATTTGAGGGACAAGAAAGTGCGTTTAATCACCCGAGTAGAGATGTAAAGAAATCGCATGCATAAACTAAATTTGAAAAGTATGCGAGAAAGATGTTTACGAGTCGATGTAGAAGATAAAGCAACATTATGGCATCTTCGTTTTGGTCATCTACATCACGGTGGACTAAAAGAGTTGGCGAAGAAGAATATGGTGCACGGGTTACCAAAGATGGACTATGATGGAAAACATTGTAAATAATGTTTTCAGTAAGCATGCAAAAACCTCATTTCAGAAGAAAGCAGAATATCGAGCGAAACGACCTCTCGAGATGATTCATACGGATATATGTTGACCAATTAACCCCGCATCATTCAGCAGTAAAAGGTATTTCATTACTTTATTGATTCTCACGGAAAACTTGAGTTTATTTTTTGAAAGAAAAGTCAGAAGCGTTCGAGGCATTCATAAAATTCAAAGTAAAGATGGAAAAGGAAACTGGTAAACGGGTCAAAGCTGTGCAATCAGACAGAGGTGGAGAATATACTTAGATGGCATTTAGAAAGTATTGCGAGGAGCAAGGCATAAGACGATTTCTAACCGCATCATGCACTCCTAAACAAAATGGCATGGCTGAGAGGAAGAACAAAACCATTCTTGACACGGATCGAGCAATGCTAAAGAGTAAAAGTATGCCAAAGGAATTTTTGGCAGAAGTAGTGCAATGCGCAATTTATGCGCAAAATCGATGTCCACATGCAAAGTTGGATGATCAAACACCGCAAGAGGCATGGAGTAGACGAAAGCCGACAGTTTCGCATCTTAGAGTATTTGGTAGTGTGGCTTATGCACACGTACTGATCAACGAAGAACGAAGCTCGAAGATAAGAGCAAGAAGTATGTGTTTATTGGCTATGATGAAAGAAAAAAGGGTACAAGCTACTTGACTCAATAAGCAAGAATGTGATGGTGAGTTGCGGTGTGCGAGTAAATGAAGAAAGTGAATGAGACTGGAATAATTCGATGGAAGTCAGCATCGAAGTTGGAGAATTACCATCCATTGCATCAAGGAGTATGCCAAGAGAGTCTGAAACAACTGAAGAAGAAGAAGAAGAACTGCAATAACCCAGAATGCAGAGTTTACAAGAATTGTATGATTCGACAATGAGGTGCATCTTGTTTGTCTTTTAGTAGATGCGGAAAGTATTAGCTTTGAGGAAGCAGTGCAGATGAGAAGTGGCAAACCACAACGGATGAGGAGATTAGTGCAATTAAGCACAATGATACATGAAAGCTGACAGAATTGCCGAATGCAAGTCAGACGATTGGTGTGAAATGGGTATTCAAGAAGAAAATGAATGCGCAAGGAAAGATAGAGCGACACAAGGCGACTTATTGCAAAGGGATACAAGCAGAAAGCGGGAATCGACTATATGATGAAGTTTTTGCTCGAGTTACAAGAATGGAGACAATCTGATTGTTAATTTCACAAACGGCACAATTTAGATGGTCAATTTATCAGATGGATGTCAAGACAACATTCTTGAACGGTGTACTTGAAGAAGAAGTGTATATTGAGCAACCACGCGGATACATGAAAATTGGAGAAGAGAAGAAGGTGCTAAAATTGAAGAAAACGTTTTACGGGTTGAAGAAAATGACGGCATGGTACCCAAGGGATTGCACTGACAAGGGAAGGAAAAAATGTAACGCAGCAGAAAAAAAATTATAGCTCTGATACCATATTAAATTTAGAAAATATAGAGAAAATTAAGTATTATTTATCTCCTCTGTGGGGCAATATTTATACAGGATACCAAATCTTAAAATAGTAAAATATCTCTTAAACCCTAACTACCCTAACAATTTTAACAATCCTAACAATCTAATAATTCTTCATTGATGCTAACTTTTTATTTTAATCTTTCTTGTTTAGCTGGTTTTGTTTTAATATAATGATGTTCGTAAAAGTTAATTATATACAATCAAATATTCTATATTATATGTGCAACACATTGCATTCCACTAGCTATATATGATCATTATGATTATATTCGAGTCCCATTAGTGAAGTTCTTATTATTTTTCATTCAGCTTTGAGTTGAATGTTAAAAGGCTCAATTGGAGAAAGAGGTGAAGCCACAAATCATTTTTCTTTAATCTTTTTTTTTTTTTTTTTTGAAAACCCTTTAAATCAAATTTAAAGTGGTTGACCATTCTTAGAAAGAAAGGTTTTGACATATGAATGCTAGAAGTAAAATTTGTTGGGTATTTAGACCCATGTGGCAAGCCCACATTGAACGGTTTATTAGGCTTTTAGGTTATACCTAAATGAAAAATGGTAAGGATTGTCTACTTTTTGAAAAATAAACCATAAATGTCTATCTATTTTTTGCATTTAAATCCATGTCTATTTAGAAGGGAGAAGAATTTTTACTCCCCACGATGCTCCTCTATATCCTAAAAGTTTACCTAATTAATAATTAATATTGTTTAAAAAAAAAAATCCTCCACACAAGTCTACAATTGTGGAGACCTTTTAAAAAATTTGAAAAAAATAAAAATAAAAATTGAAAAAAATCATGAAATAGCCTACATTTAAGGAGATTTCTTCTCCCATAACCACCTTCAATATCTAATTATTTTCTTTTGAATATCTTATTCCTTTTTTAATGGGATTCAAATTAAGTTTTTTTTTTTTTTAAATAGATTTTATACTGAATAACTACTCACTACATCTCATATTCTATTGTTAATTCAAATTAAAATTTGAAAAAAATATCTATATAAACAATATTGAATGACAGAAAGATGAATTTTAGGAAAAAAAAGTTATGTCGCCTAACCACATTCCACCTCACCGATTGAAGATCAAAATTCTACATCTTTCCCTCAACGTTGACTGTCTCTACACTCACGATAGCTGTTGAAAATCATAACTCTACAATCTCCCTGATCCATACATTTATAATTCTCTCTAAATTTCACATCGCAAGGATTTTGGTTCTGCAACAATGAAGGTCACGCTCATCTAGTTGTCTTCAATGAGGTGGTGTGGGATGAAAGAGATATCTACTCCAATTATAAGACGGTGACGATTGAAATAACATACGATACAACAATTAGTCAACTTATCAATTTAGTTGCATTTGCGTTTGATATTGGCGAAAGTTTGACCATAACCGTAATGTGCAGAAGGTTTTCCAGCGCCATGTATAACGATTGCTTCATCCTTGGAGAAAATGTACTCATACACACTAAGACGTACGACATAAACAACTCCGATGCCTCAGTTACATTAAAAGTTGGGCTCATGTTGTCAAAGAAGGATGAGTTGAAGAAGTTTCTATGTAAACTAGTATTGAGCTGGAGACACTAGTCTTGAGGCATCATAGTGAATTATATTATATAGGCGACTATACGACACATGAGATTATATCTGTTATAGTTCAAATTTTCATCCGCATAATACGATTCTATCTATTATAGTTTAACATTTGTTTGATTCAAATTCTCAAGGAATTTTTTAGAGTGTATCTATAATGAGATTATCAAACAAATTAAAAAAGAAATTCACAAAAAGGATAAAATTGTCATTTACAATATATTCATTTAATTACTAAATTCCAGAACATTAGATTTAGACATAAATTTAAACAATCTAGAAGAGTAGACATTTCATGTTTATTTTATAAAAAAAATAGACGTTTGCCTAATTACCTCTATTTAAATTGACTTTTGTCACCTTTATGGTTTTCCGAGAGTTTGAAAATCGATAGCCTGAAAGAGAGAAACAAACAACTAGAGAGAGAAAGAAATAGAAAACAAAAGAGCTTCTATAAGTTTGGGTTTTTCAACCTTTTCAAGGTCAATCCATGGTTTGATTGAGCTGAATGTTTGACATCGTGTTCTTGACCTGAGAGACTTCAATCTGAATGGTGGAAATCATGTTTAAGGAGCTTCCTACATCCAGATTGCAGTTTGTGATTCTCTTCCACATTTACGTGAGATCTTTCTTTTTTTTTTTTCTCTTGGAATAGTGTTGTTTGTTGCTGATATATTTATCTTAAGATATTTTATGTTGTATACTTGTAGTTGTAACTAGGAATAACTTATTATAGCTCTTGATTATAGTGGAGATTTGACTTTAGCCCGTAGTTTTTTACTCCTCGCCTAGGGAAGGTTTTCCAACATTAAAAATTTTTGTATTTTTTTACTATAATAAGCTTACTGATTTTCCATTAGGAATCTAAGAGAAAGAATAAATTATACTTAGAAACATAGTGTTTATTCTCAACAAGTGGTATTAGAGCTGTAGTTGAGTTTAATTAAAGGTCTTGTGTTGAACATGGAAAATAGTGGTGGTAGAATGACTATTTTGAATGACTCAAATTATCAAGTTTTGAAATGAAAGATATTTTATATGTGAATGATTTTTATATTTCTGTGTTTTCACTAGAGAAGCATGAAGATAAAACTTATTTAGAATGAGAAATATGTCATAGGAAGGTATGTGGCATGGTTAGACTTTAGGTAGAAGAAAATATTCTAAATCATATCGATGTAGAAAATCATGCACACACTATGTGTGGAATAAGCTTGAATCTTTATACGCCAAAACATTGGTAGTAGAAAATTGTTTATGATCAAGTAAATAATGACTTTAAAGTATTAAGAAGAAACATCTATGTTAGATCACTTGAGTACATTCCAAAGTATCATTAATCAGCTAGCTGGAATGAGTGTCAAGTTTTATGAGGAGATACATGGGTTTATGACTTCTTAGTTCGTTGCTGGATTTATGGGAGACATTCAAAACTTCCTCGTCAATCTTAGCCTCAAATGGAGTACTAAATCAGAACTTAGTAAAAATTAGTGTATGTAACAGAGATATGAGAAAAAAACTCACTGAGTTCTTCTTCACAGTCTGATATTCTTATTATTGAAAGAAAGGAGAGAAGTAAGTGCAAAGGTCCAAAACGCATAAACAAAAGTAAAAGTAACAATAGTCGATTTTTTTTTTTAATGTTTTCATTCTAGATTGAAATCATACTATAAGAAAAAAGGTTTTTACCAACGAAAAATGGCGTCGGCAAAAACAATATTTTCAGCCAAAATCATTCTTCAACAGCTGCTTCTCTTTGACTCCATGGTCTCCAACGGCTAGTTCTATTATTGGTTGGTTTGGACCATTATTGTGAAATGGGAGGTGTTGCAAGAAAAAAAATAGTGAGAAAATTAAAAGAGCATAAGAATCGGCCATGGAATGAAAACGATTCGGCCATGGAATACCTGATGTGGCTTCAACAGACGAGAATTCAAAGAGATTTTCGCTGAGAGATGTGAAAAATGGGGGTCGAGAGATTTTGGGTGAGAGATGATTCTAAAATGAGTTTTCTTTTTTGTTCTTCATTAAACCTAGAAATTTTGACTAATTTTAGTGGCAGGAGTTTTAGAATTAAGAGGGAAAAAAGGGAGAAAGAAGAGGGAAAGATAAATTCATTGACAATCGCGGACGTGGCAAGTTTAGCGTCAGGATGAGTTGGGATTCACGACGTCAATAACATGACGTCGGCAGCTCTCTTTTATTAGCAACGCCAATATTTGGCATCGGCAAAGTAATTTAATGCCAACGTTAAGTATGGTGTCGGCAAAACCCACGTCGGTAAATACTTAATTTCTTATAATGATATAAAGAAGTATTACAGAAAATTGGAGAGAGAAAATAAAATTTATAAAGGTAAGGAAAAGGCAACTATGATGATGACACATATAGAATTGTATTGCAGCCACTAAAGATTTTTATTTTTTTTATTCGACATTGATAGTGTAAACCTTACAATAGAACACATCAGTTGAGTGAATGATAGTAGTGCCTCAATTCATGCTACATCTCGAAGAAATTCTTTGTATTCTACACATCTGGTGATTATGACATGGTAAGATGGGTAATGATGGATTAGAAAAAGCAATTGAAATAAAAATGTGCATTTGGAGACAAAAAAAATCGTATTATGGTGATTTTGAGAAATGTGAAACACATCCTAATATCCATATGAATTCAATCTCCACAAGTAAGCTAAGTTATGAAGGTTTTTTTAATACCTTTTATGATGAGAAAAGGAAGCTTACTATAGGTTCTATGGTGAAAGCTAAGAGAGATAAGTGTTCTTCATTGTATTTGAGAGGTAGGAAAAAATTTGTTGATGGTGATATAAATATAGTTGATACTGAACAAAGTGTTAAACTTTGGCATAAAAGACTCAGTCATCTCAGAGAAAAATATATGATGATTCTACCCAACAAAAATCATCTTTCCGGAGTAAAGAATGTGTCTTTGAAGAGATGTGCTCATTGTTTGGCTGGAGAGCAAACAAGAGTTTCTTTTAAAGTATCGTAATATGCAAAGAAGCAAGAAGTAATTGACATTGTATATTCTAATCTATGTGGTCCTATGAAAACAGAAAGATTGGAGGTGCATCATACTTTGTGACGTTTATAGATGAACATTCAAGAAAAATATGTTTTATACCTTGAAGTCCAAAGATTAGGTGCTGTAAGTGTTTAAGTAGTTTCATGCATTTTTTTTTTGGAAAAACTAATAAAAAGTTGAAGTGGATCATGACCGATTATAGACATTTTGATTAGTATTACAGGGATCATGGTATCTGACATAAAAAAAAAAAAAAAAAAAAAAAAAACCTCTTAAAACTTCTCAACTAAATGGGTTGGCTGAAAGAATGAATTTGACATTAGTTGAAAGAGTGAGATGTTTGCTTTTAAAGTAGTTAACCAAAACGTTTTAGAGTGAAGAATTGAGTATACTTGTACATGTTTTGAATCTCACACCATGTATTCCTTTATGATGTGAAGTCCCTGGCATAATTGATAAAAAAAATATATATCTTACAGTCACCTATGCGTCTTTGGTTGTAAAGCTTTTGTTCATGTCTAAAGATGAGATATCGAAGTTTGATTGAAAGACCAGACCACATGTATTCCGTGAGGCTGTTCAAGATGAGTTTGGTTATAGGTTGTATGATCTAGTGAAGAAAAAACTCATTAGAAGTCGAGATGTTGTATTTAATTAAGACCAAACCATAGAAGACAATGAGAAAATATATGAAATAGAGTCAAAATATAGTGATGCTAATTGGCTTATACTTAGTTCCTTTAGCACGAATTTCTACATAAGTTGAAAATGAGATTCAAATTCATCAGTGAGGTAGAAAGTCATAAAGAGATTGAGGTAGATGGTGATATTCAGGAACAGTTGTTAGAAACTGAACCTCCTACAAATGTTTCACTCAAAAAGTTAGTCAAAGATTGATGTCTGTCAACAAGATATTCTTCTAATGAATATCTGCTATTGATTGATGGGGAGAAACTAAGAGTTATGAAGAGAGTA
>JBBMKA010093598.1:0-12872 GCA_037833695.1 Sechiopsis laciniata
TTGACTTACCATACTAACTGCAAAAGCGATGTCTGGTCTTGTGTGAGATAGATAAATAAGTCTTCCCACAAGTCTCTTATAACACTCTTTATCTTTCACATTTTGCTCTGTTGCTGCTTGTAGTTTTAGATTTGATTCAATAGGGTTCTCTGCTGTTCTACACCCCATTAATCATGTCTCTTTAAGTAAATCAAGAAAATATTTTCTCTGATTAACAAGAATACCTTGTTTGGATCTTGCAAATTTCATTCCTAGAAAGTATTTCAGCGTTTCGAGATCTTTTATTTGAAACTCACAAGCTAGTTTCTTCTTCAATTCGTTAATCCCAACTTCATCATTGCTTGTAAGGATTATATCATCCACATATACTATCAGAACAAAAATGTTATTATTATCTGTATAATTGTAGAAGATAGTATTATCTCCTTGACTTTGAGAGAATCTATAACTCTTTATTACTTTCCCGAATCATTCAAACTACGCTCTTGGAGATTGTTTAAGACCATATAATGCCTTTTTCAGTTTGCACACTTTGTTCACTCCAAGTTTCACTTCGAATCCTGGTGGTAGATCCATATATACTTCTTCTTCAAGATCACCATTGAGAAATATATTTTTCACATCTAGTTGATATAGTGGCCATTCGGAGTTAACAGCAACAGATAAAAGTCTTCGAATCGAGTTAATTTTTGCAACAGGGGCAAACGTCTCTTGGTAGTCAATACCTTAGGTTTGAGTAAAGCCTTTTGCAATAAGTCTAGCTTTATACTGTTCAATACTACCTTCTGCATTATATTTTATAGTGAATGCCCATTTACATCCAACTATTTTCTTATCATTTGGTCTTTCTACCGTTTCCCACGTGCAATTCTGTTTTAGTTCATTCATTTCCTCCATGATTGCTAAATTCCAGTTTAAATCATTCTGGGCTTCCTATAAGTTCCTTGGAATAAAAAGGTTATCGATCCTAGAGGTGAAAGTTTTATGGTTATCAGACAATCTATTATAAGAAAGATAATTGGTAATGGGATATTTTATGCAATTACGACATCCTTTCCTTAGAGCTATGGGAATATCAAGATCAAGATTATTAAAAGAAGAGGAAGATGAATTACCTGACTGTTCAGTATCATTTGTCGGGGAATTGGATTGATGACGTGGCAAGTCCACGGTTTAGTCCATATTATTTTGAATAGGTGCTTCTCTAGTATCAAACTGAAGTTCAGGAACGTGATCATGAAGATCAATTTGTAGTATTTCTCCCCCTGATGTAGAACACTCTACATTTCGCATGGAAGGACAATGACTCACATTGTTAAGACAAAAAATTTGAAGAGGAGAAGGTTGTTCACAAAAATTTTCTTCAATATTAAAATTCTCCCCCTGAAGCAAATTTTCTTTAAAAAATGATTCATGCTCAACAAAAGTGACATCCATTATCTCAAAATATTTTTTATGGAATGGATAATAGTAACAATATCCCTTTTTATTTGCACTATATCTAAAAAAAATGCATTTAGTTTCACGAGGTTCAAATTTTGACGAGCAAATTAAGGAAGGTGAACATAGGAAATACATCCAAAAACTCTAATTGGTAAATCCGAGTATAGCCTAACATTGGGAAAAAAAGTTTTAAAGAAGTCAAGAGGAGTTTTAAAAGACAATATTTTAGATGGAATTCTGTTGATAAGATATGCAGTTGTAAGAACTGCGTCAAAAATAAGTGGGAACATGCATAGAAATCATAATTGCACGAGTAACCTCCATCAAATGTCTATTTTTTCTCCTAGCAATTCTATTTTGTTGGGGAGTATCTCTACATGTAGACTGGTGACATATCCCCTTATCTTTAAAAAAGTTTTCTAAAACTGTACTAAAATATTCAGTCCCATTGTCAGTGTGTAAAATGCTCATTTTAGTTTGAAATTGATTTTCAACCATATTGTAAAAACGAATAAAAACATCTTGAACATCGGATTTTTTATTTAACAAATAAATCCAAGTTAAACGTGTATGATCATCAATAAATGTAACAAACCACCTTTTTCCATTATTAGTCAAATTTTTAGATGGACCCCAAACATCACTATGAATTAAGTAAAACGGTTTTGAGGGCTTATAAGGTTTTAACAAATATGTATTTCGATGATTTTTAGCAAATATGCATTCTTCACAATGAAAAGTTGAACAATCAATTCCTTTATATAAGTCTGGAGATAAATATTTTAAATATGAAAAAGTAGGATGACCTAGCCTACGATGCCAAAGTAAACAAGTTTCTTTAACAGGAGAAGAACTAATACTACTTAAACCATGTACTTTTTATTACCAGAGGGTTCCTCTTCAAAGTAGTAGAGACCGTCCAGTCTTTTAGCATGTCCAATCGTCCCTCCCGACTCCTGGTCCTGAAAAATACAGTAAGTAGGAAAGAAGGTAACACGACAATTACCATCTTTTGAAATTTTATTCACAGATAACAAGTTACAAGCTAATTTGGGGACATGGAGGACATGTTTTAAAGTCAAGGTTTTATTTAATAAAATTGTTCCTCTTCCTGCAATAGAAGTGAAACTACCATCGACAATTCTAATTTTTTCTTTGGAATACAAAAAGGGTGTATGAGGGAAATAATTGAGATGAGCTAGTCATATGATCAGACGCTCCAGAATCAATGATCCATGGAGATGAAGTAAGACAAGATAAAGCCAGAGAATAATTACCTGATTGTGCCAAATAAATATAAGGATTACCAGATGACGGCACGGTCTTTAGCAGTTTCAGAAGTTGATAAATTTGTTCGTTACTCAGAGAACCGCGGAATACACAATTGGCGAAAAAAGCATTTGAAGACGTTTCAGAGTGACGGCTGTTGTGGCGGTAAGTTTTGAAACTAAAATTACGATTTGAATCTCTTATTATGTTAGAGGGTCTAATACCATGTCGATTTTGGAGAGAATAGAATTAAGTTCTTATTCAAATAATCGATGTCTAATAATGTTACAATGCTCATTCTTAAATAGGAGAAATCTTACTTTTCAAGAAGGAAGGTAAGTTTACAAGGAATGAATTACAAAAGGAATAATACAAAGTATAGAAATAATACAAGTATGGAATAGCCATCATAGGAGCCTTTTTTTATCCACCCCCCCCCCCCACTTCGATAGAGTTTATGAACAATGCTGCAATTTTCCAGGCAACCCCCTCCTAGAAGAATCTGTCCAACATCGCCGAATTAGACCCTCACAACCATCCTGAGAGGACCACACCTCCTCAAAACGAAAAAATTTTCTACCCTTAAAATGGAGAGGAGGTGACTTCAAAAGCTGAACTTCCACTAGACAGTGATCGGACCCCTAAAATTCCAGATGTTTGACCATATAATGAGGAAACAATTCTCATAAAGCATCATTACATAAAGCACGATCTAACTGTTCTTCAAGAACCACACTATTATTCAGAGAATGAAACCATGTAAATGCATCATCACTAAAACCCATATCCTTTAAATCACAAATATTAATAGCATCACAAAAACCTTTCATTAACGATTGGGATCTATCAATACCTCCCCACTTCTCATTGTTGTAGAGGATTTCATTAAAGTCCCCCGCAACGAGCCAAGTGGCATTCTAAAAATTATGGAGGTGCATAAAAGCTCCCAAGAGTGTTTCCTCAATGCGGAGTTCGGATCACCATAAAAACCAGTAACTCTAAAAGTAAAATAAGCCTCAGAGATCAACACATCGAAAAAAAACTTGTTATAAGAGCAAACAGACAAATTTATTCCGTTATCCCAAAAAAGACATAGGCCCCCACTTTTTCCACTACAATCCACACAAATAACATTATCAAAACCCACACTAGATTTCACCACTTGTGCATGCCTATTTAAACATCTGCTTTCACTAACAAAAAGAATATCGGGCTTAGAAAAAGAAACTTTTTTTTTTTTAATTTCGGATTGTCCAAGGATTGCCCAAACCTCAGACATTCCAAAAAATTAGTTTCATAGTTGTCGGTGGCCTTGATCCATAGGGTTCGGCATTACAGAGTCTAAACCTGCTTCAACATCTGGAATATTAGAAATATCCATAGTACTAGCCTTCAATTTCTTCCCATTCAAATTGTGCACTAACTCTTCAGAGAAGAAAAGATCTGAATCATAAGCAAAGTCAAACCTCCTTTTACCTACAAAAGTGTTCACCGCCTCAGCCACGCTCAAACTTTTTATTTGTAGCACCTGGTCAACTTTGACCCATTTTCACTTGCGCTCTGACTGGGCAGCCACATGTTCACCTGCCAAAAATTTCATACTAGAGTCTCTAGCATCAGCTTCCGACAGCGCAAACACTACAACTGATTTGAGCTTCCCAACTTTTATTGGGGCACAAAAGGATGGGTTCTGCACCTTCAAAATAGCTTCAACAGCCTGCTTGCTCGCCACCACCTCTGAGATAATTCCAGTAACCCCCGACTGACGTCTCCACGAACCTCCATCACTTCGGCCTGCAATAGAGGAACCCCCATTTCCAACAGGAAGCCTATCACCTGAACGAGAAGCTGAAGAAATACCAGAAGAAAACAAATACTTACCCCCAAAGCACCCATCAGAATGCGTACATATGAATTACTAAATTAGTACGCGTAATTAAATTTTTGTGTCCAACCTTATGATTGAACTACTAAAGTTGAAAGTAAATGGTCCGTTAGTTTATTAGTGTGGTAAATACTAAATTAGTACGGTAACTAATGTTCCTATGAACTACTAAATTTCTAGACATCTAAGATTTAAGTTATCTTGATTACCAAAAAGTAAACGACTCCATAGTTTTTTGTTTTTTTGTTTTAGTGCGACCCCATAGTTTATTTGTTTTTGTTATATATATCATAGTTTATTTGTTTTTGTTATATATATTATATGAATAATTTGTATATATCTTTTTTATTTTTTATTTTATTTTATTTTTTTGGTTTTTTTTTCACTCAATATACATCATTTTTATGTTAAACATTATATTTTGATTTTTGATTTTAGTTTTTCATTTTGATTCTTAAACATTTCAATGGGAAAATTTAGTCGTTTTGTTAAAGAAAATAAAAACAAAAATAAAATGAGTCTTTGTGGTAAAATTGTTTCGTTAATTTTTTCTTAGAAAGTATTGTTTTTCTCTTTAAATTTTAGAAACATGTTAACATTTACAGAAAAGGACGATGACTTGATAGTTTCATTATTTTGTGAAAATGCACATTTCTTGTATTAAAATTATTAATATTATTGAATCAATTTTTTTTTTTTTTTTTTAAAAACCTCTAAAAGCATCGTTAAGACTTTTTTGAAAGTAAAGAGATTGAATTTTGGTATTTAAAATAATTTAGAGACTAAAATAAAATAAACTTAAAATACGAAAACCAAAATAAAAATTTAACAATAAGACATTGCTTAATTTTATCATATAGGGTACTTAAGATTATTTTAACGGACCATTTGTAGATAACTTTTTTTAATAATTACATTATAATAATTCAACTCTTATGATTGTAATTTTCGGATAGGTCCTTCAATTATGGGTTTCATTGATATTGATCTCATGAACTGCTTATGTATATAATTAAACCCTCAATTACTATAAACTAAAAAACTAAAATAGGATAAAATCAGACATTTGGGCGCTTCAATTATTCCCCATCAATAGTCCATTACAAAACCAAACAGCCCCATCATTTTACATACATACATATACAATACATATACATCACCTCCATACACACACACATACACAAGTAAATGAACCATCAACCAAATCCTAAACATTCTCAAGATCACCATTGGCATTGCCAGCAACAACCGTCTTCCGTTTCCGGGCAGCAGCGGGGCAAACAATGTCGAGATTATAAAGCACAGGGACCATAGAAGCAGAGCAAAGAAACACCAAAACAGGGCCAAAAATCCAGAGTAGCAGGGGCAGCGCGACGTAGAAGAGGCGGTTGCCGACGGTGTTGAGGAGAAAGCCCTTGTCGAGGAGATCGGAGATGTAGTCGGGAGTGACGGCGGTGGCGCCCGGGGGAATGTTGATCATGATGTTGACCTGGTTGATGAAGCGGATGGAGAGAGAATGGCAGAAGAATGAGAAGAGAAATAGCATGAGCAAAGTCACGTATTTGAGGGATAGCATGAAATCGCCGTGACCTCCGTAAACGGCGTCGTTTAAGGGCTTTTTAATGCTGTACGTGCTGCTTAGAACTGCGGCTAGGCCCGTGCTGAGGAGGATTGAAGTGGTGGCCATTAGGGTGCATCCCATTATCGTGTTCCTTAGGGATTGGACAGCTAGGATGTTTTTCTTCTCATTGTCCTGTGCCATTTTTTTTTTTTTTTTTTTTATTTCAACCCCATTAATAATTATTTATCAAATCATGCTTTTCTTACTTTTTCATAAAAATTTAAAAACAAATAATAATGCATTGAATCAGTGTTTTTATTTCTTTATTTTTTTATTTAATTTTAGAGTAGTGAAATATACTTGATATGGTCATAATTTTAAAAGTTCAATCTTTTCTGTTGGAACCCACGAAATAAAATAGTGTCTCTAAGTTTGTGGTGTACTGCCAATTTGGTTCGTATCTTTTAAATTTTTTTTTTTTGTGACATTTCAATAATACTTCATTTTAGTTTTTATGTGTTATTTTTAGTTTAAGTTTATACTTATGTTCTTTTATAAATTTATTTTACGTAAATATAAATATCGCCACTTCATCAATATATTGAAGTTTATATTAATTTAGTCATATATTATCGTGGTCAATATATCTTCAATATATCTTAAAGACTAAAATTGAGCATTAGTATATTTTATAGACTAAAATTGAACATTAGTAGTCATAGATTAAAACTGAATATTTATGAAATGTTAATAATAAAAGTGTTTGATTTTGAAATATATAAACCAAATAGAAATTACACCCCAAATTTAGACACTAAAAAGTATTTTCTCAAAAAACATATGATGTAAAAAACTATCTATTGATATTAAATAATGCTTTGAACCTTTTCATAAAAGAAAAAAAAAATTAATGTTTTTTTTATATATATATTTCACTATAATGTTAGGTGAGAAGATTTAAGTTCATAAATTCTTCATTGTCCCTTTTGTACAAATAGTAATTATAATGCTTTGAAGGGGGAGATGCAGTATTATGATATAATTATTTTTTTAATTTCAAACACATATGGAATTGGTTTGAACACATATACATTATGCCAACAAGAGCATAACTCTAACGACATCTTGTATAGTCTAATAACCATGAGATTACAGATTCGAATTGCGCTTCCTTCAATATTGTTGTATAAAAAAAAAGAACACATATATATTATGTTATTGTGTGATCTATCTACAAAAGCCATAACTATTAATATTGAGTAGGGAAGATAAGATATGATAATCTTAAATGAGTTCTGATCATTGAAATAAAGTTAATATGGTCTCGTAATCTCAAAAGTTGATTTTCTTATCGAAATACACATAAAATATAATTGATCTACTAGACTATCAACTAATATTAATTATTAGTTTTATCATAATTGATCAACTGATCGAAAGTCTTAAGACTTCAAATTTACATTTTAAAAAATGCTTATTAATGTTAATTAGTAAAAATTCATAAGTGTTCAAGTTAGTACTCGTGTCAAATACTGATTTTCAAAATTAAATTTGTGATGAAGAATTAAATTAAATTATAATCAATTAATTGAGCCATCGCCACCAATCATTCGATAATATTCCAAAATTTAACGTCATATAAAACTTAATTTTCCTTCACTCTAAATGAAGAGAAAAAAGGGCGATGTTAAATCCGATTTGAATTGTTTGATTTTAAAAATTTAAGTTCCTTGTTTCTCAAATTCTCTAGAATATATATATATATTTTTTCAAAAGAATATTTAAATTCTAAATCACATTTTTCAAAAAAAAAAAAAAAAAAAATCATTTTGAAAATTTGGTTTGATATTCTAAAATATATATATAACAAATGGATAAGAAAGCAAAATAAATAGTCAATGAGAACAATTGCTCAATGAATTCATGTAGTCTAATGAGTTCAAATCTCCCTCCCCCAATTCGTAAACAAATGAAAAAAAAAAACAAAAACAAAGCAAAATGAACTAGGTAAAAATAGTATTTATAAACTTAATTTTTAAAAATAAAAAATAAAATGATTATAAAAAAAATGACTATAAATATCTTGGCGGATTCCAAGTTTGTAAGGGCAGGAATCGAAAATTGAACCATATAGAAAAATGAAAAGGAAAAAAAAGAAGAAGAAGAGATGAGAAAAGAGTAGAAAAAGACCTGTAAAATAGCAGAGATCCAAAAACGTCTAGCATTGATATTAATACCAATGAGAGTAGTGAAAGGCTGAGTCCTAACTCTGTGCCAAAGCCATGCATGATATCCAGTGCTAATAAAAAACCCTAAAGGAACCAAAATCACATCCAAATAACAGCTTCTCCATTCCACAACCATTATTTTTTTTTTTTATTATTATTATTATTTATTTATGTGAAACTCACTTGAGAAAAAATGGCTGCACAAGAAACCTAATTAAGCTCTTCTTTATATATACACACACAAAAGAAAGAGAAAAGAGAGAAATCGAGGCAATGGAATGCATGTGGACTTGATTGAAGACGTGATTAACTTCCTCAACAAATTAAAAATTAAAAAAAATTTAAAAAAAAAAATTAAAAAGCTAAAAATGTGTATTGAAATTCTCATCACTCCCACACACAAAAGTTACACACCCACAAAAAAGGCACTTCTTTTTGCTCTCTATCTTCCTTTATTTCTCACCAAATTTCTCTCATTTGTGGGGGAACTTTTGTCCTTTTTGCTAGTTTTAATGAAATAAACCTGGATTGCACTCATTTTTTTGTCCTTCACTCACGTAACATAATGTTATTGGTTTGATTGAAGAAAAACAAAAATACAATTATTTTTTTATCACATAATCATAATCTACCGGATAAAAATCATTAAAAAATTAAAAGACTTGTAAGTTCAATTTATAATAACCACCTATCTAAAAATTAATTTATGATCTATTAATGATGATAAATGAAATGTATAAATTGAAGGCGTTAATAATGCAATAATCTTTTCTTTTCTTTTTTTTTTGTTAAAATTGGAATATTTTGATACCTGTAAACCAATCATCTTAGTTCAGAGTAGTACAATGATTAACTGTTAAAATATTATATTTTGGACGTTATACTTCCATATTTTATCATTTTAATATTTACTTAAAAGTTTTCATTTTATATCAATTCTTACGTGATAAGTTTTTTTGTTAATTAAAAAATAAATAAAAAGATTAAGATTTTGATTTTTTTTATTAACTTTCTTTCCATAAATTTTAAAAATATGTTTATACTGGGTGCTTTTTTATATAAAAAAGTATTACTAATATTTAATTAATTTAGATAAAACTAATACATGACATAGAAATTAACTTTACATTTTAAGTTAATTAAAAGTAGAGGGGATAAAATAATACAAATTTAAAATAAAACAAATCTTAGAATGTATGTACTAAACCATTCTAGATTGATTTAATAATCAAGAAGATCTGAGAGAGTTAAGAGTGATAAATTATCCATAGTGACTACTCACTTAGGAATTAATTCTCTAAGTGTGTAGCCACCATAGATTGAACCTTGCAAGTTTTCTTATAATCGAAATGTTGTAAGGTCAGGTGGGTACAGTAGGACAATCACATATATATATATAAATATATATATATTATATAAATGCATGGATTAGAATTTTACTTTAACCTTAGGGCATATTGGTTTTCGGGAAGTTGAAAGTAAAAGTGGAAGAACTTGAGTGGTTTATTAAAAAATTAAATAAATGTCACATCATTCATAAATAACAAACTCTTCTGCAACTCTCCTACAAACATCCAAATGAATTTTTATTATAATTCGTTCATAAATAAGTACATTCAAGCGAACTCTTATTACAACCCCTTACCAATTCTCCCATCACTTTTCATCCAAACACCTTCTATTTGAATATAAGATTGTTAGTAGAAATTGTCAAAATTTCTTCCTCCAACTATCCCTTCATTGATGCATCCCCTTAATTAATTGTGGTGTTTTTAGTGGAGTAGGAAGATTTGGACGAACCACAAAGATAAATGTAAAAGATTTCAAATCAACTTTTTGAAACACATCATCGTCCCAAAGGGACTCAAATAAATTATATTTTTCACATACTTGTGGGCGAGGATAAGGATATTGAGAGATCATGTTTACTATATTATGGAATAATTTAAAAATTCGTTAAAGTAAAGTTGGGATAAATGTTAATTATAGATTTGAAATTTACGGTTTGGAGATAAGTTAAGTCCAGGTTTCAAAGGAAAAATAATTCTCAAAGTCAGTCATAGTGAATATTAATGAATTCCTATGATTAAATTAGATAACCTATCATATGAGCTTTTCGGTTAAAGGAATAAGAATACTAAAGCAAGAGGGTTCTTCTAGGCGATGAACTCTTTCCACAAAATTTTAAAATATTTGCATTCATAATTATTAATAAATTTTAATAGTGTATTATAATACTCATTAATATCAATATTATGAATTATAATACTTATTAATAGAAAGATTATATATAAAAAAAAGTATGTGACATTCTTCATTAATACCATTGACAATCTTTGCTAATCTTCAAAGGGAAATTATACTAAATAGACTATTTTAAAGAAATATTTGCAAAAATAGGAGACAAACTTTTGTTTTGCATTTTTTTTTTTTTTTTAATTCCGTATTTAACTTTTTTTTTTAATACAATTTTGCCCCTTCATTCATTAATTGCTTTCGTTTCAATTTTAAAATGACATTTCATACTTTTCATACGTAGAAGATTTATTCCATTCATAATTGACAAATTAATGTAACGAATTTGTAATTGATTTGTTCAATTCTCTCACATCTACATTCCTATTCCATTAACGTCTGGGTTCTTCCTCCAAGCTTCTTCATCGATTGATTTCCTCCATCTTCATCCTCCATAGATTCCGGCGTCCTGAATTCCATCTTACACCGACCACTGTTTTCCGACCAAACTGTAGCTTCGTTACATCGCAAGCATTAAATCTTCTGTCTAGACAATAACTTCATTCAATCCTTTCATCGCAATCATCCGACCACTGTTATCATTTTTTTGTTCCTTAAATCCCTCCATATCATCAACGTTGTACTATTCATTTTCCATATTTCTGATCCGACATGTCTCAGATGTTACAGTATGGTATGCCTTTATTCCTTTCCTTTTTCCAATACTACTAAACCTAACACCATTACTGTGCATTCTTTTCATATCAAATCCATCTTATTTTGTCATGTGTTTTATAGTATTATTCACGGCTTCAAATTGTATCATACCATTAATACTGTAGTTTGCCATGTACTGTTATAATACTGTATAAACTACACAAAACTTTATATGTTTCATTATTTCATGTTTCATTATTTCATTCTACATAATGTATAACTTATACTGTACATTTATTATTTATTGTTCATTCTATTCATGTCTAATACATTTTTCGTACTCATATTACTATTCATTACATTTCCATTTCTTCATACGGTATTATTTATACATGTATATTATACGACTTATAATATATGACAGTACTATTCAGACATTTTTGTAATACTATACAACTTTTCCTCATAGGTTCAATAAGCATCTCAATCCGTATTGCACATAGTGGTGAGTGGGATGAAAATGAGATGTATCATAATTATGAAGTAGCTGAAGAACGTCGCATAATATTGAGGAACGCATTCACCCAATGATGGTTTTATATTACAGTCTTTTTTTATGCCGAACACTTTTCAGTTTTAATTTTGTAACTCATGAGACCTTTTTTATTTACTGCTGATCTCATTTTGAATAGTAATTTTGTGTGTTTACGTTGTTCCAACAGTACGAGTTTCTATCCATTCACAATTATTACGTATGTTATTTCCCAATGTTTTATTATACGATATCGTACATTCAGAATTTTGTACATTCAAAATTAATTGTTCGCTCTCACAGACATATTAAATCACATTACAAGTGTCATATCAGCAAATTAACACTTTTAAAAAAATAAAAAGTTTTAAAATACAGTATGGTACAAGATATATTATGGTTGTACCGTATAGACCAAGTTATTGCAATACTGTGTGGTTATCAAACGTGTTCTGATTCCAATCAACAAAATTGAACGTTCAGCAACATATGTATGCAATTAACAAAATCATTATTCCTTTAATGAAATAATGAAACTACATATTGTTCAAAATAAAATCCAAGGTTCATAAGCTCGAACATAACGAAGTTCAGGATATAAAAAACGTTCGAAATATAACCCATCTAAGACAACAACCTAAACATTTTCTTTGTCTTCTATGATCTTCCCCTTCCTTTCCTCTGCCGAACCGAACTTCGAGGTGAAAGGAGAAAGCATGCATTTTGACGGCTTTTTCTTCCTTGCTGCCCTCTTTGCATATTGTGTATCAGAAAATATCCATTTTCCTCTCAACTACAACGATAAAAGGATCATGTAATCAGTGTAATACAATCTGTTACAGTATAATATCATTAAAAGAATACGTATAAACTGTACTGTATAATTGTTCGCAAAATCTCAAACACACAATTTAAATAAAATATTAAATGGAAGAATGTTGACGTAGCTTGTCTAAGGCTTCGCTAAAGCGAAGCTTCTACTTCACTCCAGGCGAGAGGTGTGTGTGTTGGAATCTCGAAGAATGTGCAAGTATACACAGTCTTTGTTGTAGCAAGTTTTAA
>JBBMKA010093609.1:0-43712 GCA_037833695.1 Sechiopsis laciniata
ATATATATATATATATATATATATATATATAATTAACATTTTTTTATCAAGAGACTGTTTATCGATAAAATATTTAGAGTAATATAAGATAAATCGTGGTGACTATTTTTTTTAAAAATAGTTGTTATAGAGTGCTAAAACGTTTCCTACACACAGACAACTCACAAACCTAATCTGATTATGCAGATCAATTGTAAAATTTAGTGATCAATCACTTCTTCAAAATGGTTAGTGACGACTCTAAAACTCTTTTAATTAAACGAGATCCTTAAAAGAGGATGTCAGCCACTCCACGTTGCGATCATGTTGCAATATTTAGTATTAGAAACTAACTTGAATTAAAAGAAATCATGTGAAAATTAGCTTCTATGATAAAAAAAGTCCAAATTATAAAAAAGGGATAAGAATTAAATATTTGAACTAATTTGACCCACAAATGTGCATAAAAATGTGATAACTTTCATATAAATTGTGTTTAATATATAAAAGAGCTAATTTAGCATTTTGCTATATTAAAATTTCAGTAATAGGAGAAGGTAAGGAACAAAAAGTGACCAAATTATGCGACATTATTGCATTTCGCAATTCTTATCAATAACAATTTTTGCACGCAAAAACAATTATGGAAAGTTTGTATATGAGAAATGAATGTGTAGCTCAATTTTTGAAAGTATAATTTTGTATAAAATCTAACAACACATGTCCGAACAAGATCAAGTAAAAGAAGAATAAGATTAGAGAAAAATATCCAAACAAAGATTTACACTATTGAAGACAAATATGGAAAGAATATGATGTGAAAATTGTCTCGCAAACATGGAAAAGATTAGACGAATTTACGAGGGACAAATCTTAGGCAATGATCACCATTGATTCAACATTATAAATACCCAAGTTCAAGATTGAAAAAAAAGGTTGGAACGTGTAGAACAAGGTGACTTGTTGTAGAATCCTTCTCCTTCAACCCAACTATAGAGATTCTTTGCGGCTATTTGTTTTAACCCCACAAAAAGATTCATTGGCAGCACTCTTTTATTGCTTTACTTTTCTATTTTATTTATTGTTTTCACTTCACTTATGCATTTAATGCTTTCACTTCACTTACAGATTTACTTAACTTTTTTACTTACGCACTTGTTGAAAGTTTACATTTGGTATATGAATAAGTTTTCTTATCTTGTTATCGATTACTTTACTGTTTTCTTTAATATCAGCATGAATTAATATTATTACAGGAAAGTTAGAGGTAAATAGGAATTGTACTTATTTCTTAACTTGCGATTTGGGGGATGATGATGACAATATCATGCACGTCGCTTTTGCTCCTTGCCCTCACCCAATAAGCAACGGTCGAGCGTTAAACTAATCGACATATGTCATTTAAGAGAATACATAGTATCTGCATTCTGTTTGCTCTTGGAAAATAAGAATATGTTGAGAAACTCGTATGTATTCATTAGGTTTTCACAACATCTGCACTTAGTAGAAGTCTAGGAATACTCATTGCACTAGTGTTCTAATACTTGATCTTAATGCTTAAGGAAGTTAATTTGAAAAATTGATAACCTTTTGTTGAAAGAGCTACAAAAGTAAACTTTAGACATAAGTAGGAATAAATCGCTTCTCATCATTGGAGAGTTGTAAGATTACGCAAGCATTTACATGACATGTTTAACTTATTTCATCCATGTTATTCTTAGTCGTTCAAACTTTACTTTTGTTTTCAATATTATTTCACTTCAACATTTACTTCAGAAATTTATTTTTCGCACCACAACACCTCATCCAAAATAATAATAATAATAATAATAATAATAATAATAATAATAATAATAATAAGATTACGCAAGATTACGCAATCCGTATGCTTGCACATTACTAAAGATTGTTTTCGCATTTGTATCAATGGATCTATTTTATAATTTATATCAAACATAAATACAAGCAACAATGCTCATCATTTAAAATTGTCCGACACCTATTCTTTACCATCATCTAAAGCGTCCATCATCTAAAACATCTGACCATCTATACATACATTAGATGACCGTCATTTAGATGTCAAACCTTTTAAAAATAGCAGTCAATGTACCTCATATAAAGCGTCCGACATCTATACTTTAGATGACCCTTATATAAAAACTTGATGTCTTTAAATGACGGTCAATGTCCAACATCTAAAGCGTTAGTCGAAAGCAACTATCATTATTGTAATAAATAGTTAATGAAAAAGTTAAAATCCCCTTTTAATTGCACTTACCAACCTATTTGTTGATGACATTGTCAATTACAAGCCGTCATTTCTTATTCAAGACTCCAAGATCAATGGCATAGTGGTTGTGCATTAAATGAAATTATGTAATCATCAGTAGGTTTAATCATCCAAACAAATTTGAGAGAGGTTAAATTCATCAATTTCATCCATGCACATTTTGAAGAAGTCTATCCAAGGTTTTTTTTTATTCCCAATGCATGTTTAGTTAAGTCATTTCGTGTTTTTTTTTTCTATTTTCCTAGTTTAAATTCAACATTTGAATTCCATAAACCTTAAGAGGTGTTTGACTTAGATCATTTGTTTTAAGGAACAAGTAACCATTACTTAGTTAGTTTAAATTCTACAATTTTAAATCCTAAAGCTTAGGAGTTGTTGGTCTTGGATCCCCTATTTAAGGAAGAAGTAACCACTTCTTAGTTGAGAAAATGAGGTCATGATCAATAGTGCTAACTTAGTAAGCTAAGCTTTAGAAATTAGTTTCTATTTTTAGAAGGATAGTTTTGCTTTCAAGAAATGAAAGCACACAGAAAATGATAAGAAATCATTTGTTTTATCTCATATTTTGTGAGTTAAACTAAATACCCTTTGCTGGTTTAATTTTGGCAGGTTGAATGGTAATCTTAGCTCATAAATTCAATTTAATCGGTGAATCTGTAGCTTATATTTAATTCAAAAACTTTGAGAATTAGTTTGAGTGATGTGACTTCATCTCAAGTTGTTCTTAGTTTTTGTTTATCATTTTTTCAATACTGACTTGTGTGATTGTGTTATAAGTAATTATACAGCATTTGGTATCAAATCTAGGTTTTATTGTCCCTCAAATTCACGTTCCAAAAAAAATTATTAGTTATTGCTCAAACATGGCAAGTGTGAGCAACAATGATCTAGAAAGTTTGATTGCATCATTGAGACAAAAAAAGAAAGAAATGGTACAGGAAACAAAGAAGATGAAGCAACAAATAAAGTATATGCAAGATCAACTTTGAGAGTTATCACTTGCAGTTCGTAGGCAATGAGGTGATATTTCTACACCTTTTAGATCTGCACATAGAACAGAGAACAAAGAAAAGGACAATTTGTCCATCATGGGAGATTTCAATCCACAAGCAAGGAGAAACCAAGTTCCTTGGGTTGCAAATGACATCAAAGTTGATATATTAGAGTGTGATTGTAGACTTGATCCTTAAAAGTTTATATAATGTGTGAGAACTATAGAAATAGTGTTTGATTACAAACAAATATTAGAAGATAAAAAAGAAAAAGATTGTGGCCTTAAACTTGAAAATATGCATTTACATGTTGGACTAAATTTTGTTCCAAGAGAGAACGAATGGGAAAAGAAAAGGCTAAAACATGGCCTAAAATGAAGAAACTACTTAAAAAGAAGTTCATGCATTCTTATTACATCCAAGGAAGATTCTTTAAACTCCATTCTCCACAGCAATGTTCAAAATATGTAAAAGAGTATTCAAGGAGTTTGAATACTTCCTTACGATGTGTGATTTGAATGAAGATGATCCTCAAACTCTTGTGTGATTCTTAGGAGGATTGGAGCCCAAGGTTGAAAACGTAGTTGAATTACATCCTTGTTCCACATTAGAAGAGTTAACCATGCTAGCCCATAAAGTTAAGAAGCAAAAAACTAAAGGTAAATTTGAAGTTTCTGGCTCATTACCAAAACAACTCCTAAAACACAAAAAGTCTTCCCACATCAAAAGCCAACCCTCTTACACCCTAAAACTTGTTGTAAAGCTAGAATTTAATACCCCGCATAGGTGTTTTCGATGTCAAGGTTTAGGGCACATTGCCTCATAATGTCCTAACAAGAAAATCATTACTCTTGTTGACTTTGAAGTGTTTGAAAACCAATGCTTTGAGGAAGAATAAGAAGGAGAAGAATCTTACGATTATGAAGAAGATGTGATTGGACCAAATACTTATTGTGATTGGACCAGATACTTATATTATATTACTTGTAAGAGCATGGGTTCAATCCCTTGGATTACTTGTATGCTCTAGTGTCTGTATACTTGTTGTACCCCGAGTAGGGGATCTTATCGGGTTTCATAACTCATCATTTTCCATACTTGGATTAGGATGCTGAAGTTACCATGTAAACCGTTGCATTAGTGTCTAGAAACTCAGCATAATTATTTAATCTAACTTGTTGATGTGTTTAAGTGTTTTATTTTATTTTGGGATCCCATTGTTTTCATTAAATAAATTAAACTTTGTTGAACACAACATTTAATGACGACCATCAACCATTTTTTAACTGTTGTGATTCGTTTATGGTGGAATGTTAAGTTAAGCAGGATTACGTTAAGCTGATTGTTGTTTGATGCAGGGATTAAGTTAAGCTGAGTTTTTATTTGATATTTTTCATGCATTTAAAAAAAAAGTATATTCTTCATTTGATTTTCCTTGATAATTTTTTTTTTTTTAGTACAAATTGGGGGAAGAGGGATTACAAATACCGATTTCAGAGATAGAGCCCGTGACCGTAGAGTAAAAATGGATTAACACCAAATTAGATAATCAATCACGCCACCGACCAAAATCTGACTTAAATTAACTCCTGTTTCAATTTTTGCTAAACGGGCTACCAAACATAATTTTGAAGGATTAAGCTAATCCGAATTAACTTAATCCCCCCTTCAAATAGGCCCTTAGAAAATTTCTGTCATTACACCCTACTGTTGGATTCACATGGTAAATACATGCAACATGACTTTTACTTACATGACTTCTATGAGATATCATAATTTTTAACACTTTGCTTCTCTCTACTTATTTTCAAGATGTGTATCATTTTCATACACATAGTTTGATCTTGTCCATTAAAACTCATAATACATGTATTGCTTTATGCATCCAAAAGAGAATAAACATGTGACTAATTCACGTTTGGCTATCCATGACATCCACATATATATGAGGTATCATATTCATAATAGTATGATAAAATATGATGCAAATAAAACCATTCAACTTAATCAAGATGTCGAAATAATCCTTCATGACATTTTCTTATGCTAACATCTCATCATTCACATAAATCTTTCATGACTAATAAAACAAGTAAGCATTATAAATAACATAGTTTCATAACTATTAACATTATGTAACTATATAACCTTTTTAAATACGACTAGTAGAAAATGGGGAAAAAGTGACTAGCAACAACCGTCTTCTTTCATGATAGGTTATGGGCTCCAGCCCACCACCACCTTTTCTCTTGTCATCGAAGGTCATAGATGGTGAGCAATTTGGATGACGGGCTATATTGCCCATTGTCCATAATGTTGGACGATGGGTAATGGATGACGGGCAACCCGTTGTCTGTAAATGCATATTTTGGTCTATTTTGGGAAAACGATGACATGCTACTCGTCATCCATTCAATTTTATGACGTTCATTTTGCCTGTCGTTAAAATTGTGTTATGAATTTTTTAAAAAAGAGCAGTACACACTGCCATGTGGTCCCATTCATTTAGAATCTCAATTATAGTGTTATTGTGGTCCTGTTCATTTAGGATCTCAAATATTATAATATTATATTTTATGATGTACTTTTTGCCCGACATTAAAAGTCACACACTTCAATAAAAAAAAATGATGTGATGATTTGCATTCTCCAAAGCACATTCTTACCTTGAAATAATGTGTCAAACCACACCACACCCTTTAGCCTTTTAAAAAAATCTACCCAATTCTTAAACTTTTAATTGATATGCATGATATTTATAAAGCACAAAAATTAACTTATAAACTTGTAAGAATCTCAATTTTAACATAAATCCACTAGAAAATTCGGCAGCATAACGGCACAATTTTAAGAATCCCAAAAAATTTCTCCTGTCTAATAAAAGCATGAACATATTATATATATATATATATATATATCAAATGGGACATTGCCCTGCCAGAAACTACACGTTTGACTATATCATTGGGACTTTGTCCTGTCAGAAACTACCACTAATAGATATCATTTTGAATGTACAAAAGCAAAAGGGTTTTCATATACAAAATTAGTACCACACTATTTCGGTAAATGTCTAGCTACGTAATGTGCCCATTCTACTCGTATCTCACTATCTTCTCTTGAGTGAATGACATTGTGCTATTGAACTATGTACAAATATTAAGGAATAAGAACATCATATTAACAGATGTTGGAAAATATTAAATTACTTAATGATTCAATATATGAATACGTAAATAAACCAAACTTACGATTTTATGAATGAGAATGGTAGGGTTTGATAACAGCTTTTGGATGTATAGTTGGATGTAAAATTCACACACTATTGATCCCAATTGATGAGGGCACTAATGAAACAAAGTCTCATACTTAGTACAAGGCGATGAACATGATAATTTCAATATAAAGTTGTTAAAAATTGATTTGATTCGACTTTACCTTTACTATTTTCCATCCTAATTTTGCGCCTTTTGACCCGTTACGAGCATGCACGCTCAGAAGGCACTATATAATAAATTTGAAACATTATGAGGATAAATGTGGTAATTCAAAGAAAAAAGACCGATTATTAGGAAACTTACATATTTACGATACGAGTTAAAAGCCTCATCGACTTTCTTCACGGCCAAAGAGTTGAAGATATACATTATATTTAGCGATGGACTTAAGACAACTAAAATTCAGTGGTGCCTATACAATGTATCGAACATCTTAAGTGTTATATAGAAACAATTCTTATGTTTAAAGAATGTAAAATTATAAACATATACCCGATGTTGAATGGAAAGTATAGTATTTGATTGGATCTTGTCATCGATAGTAACCTCTCCACTAGACATTTAACGTGAGGTTCAAATTTTCCTTGTTCTGACCCAAAGCCAAAATGTTGGCTATCTACTACTAAGTAGTTATTCAGCATGGTCGGATCGTAGGTAGCCCATAGGTGCCTGTAAATAGAGATTTGGGAAACTAGTGTACCTAAGTATGTGATTATAATAAATACAAATTAAATCGTGTTACTTACGCGTTGTATATGAGTATTTGCGAGTAGCCTATTTTGTCCATTTTGCAATAATGGATAATCTCCTCCCGAGTAAGTCCCCACATATTGCATCCAAGCATGTTTTGGGGAATTGGTATATGTACTAAGTCATCTGAGAATAAAGAAGTTTGGTCGTCGTATGAACAATCGTGCTGGATTCGATTGATTGTGCATCAGCTAACACGACTTTCTTCCTTTTACAAGATTCAGTTGATTGTGCAACAGCTGATGCAACCTTCTTCCCTTTATTTGATTGGTTTGATTATGCAGTTGATGCGACTTTTTTGGATGCAGATGGCTATGGAAAAAAAAAGTTTTTATTAGTTTAAAGGATTACGAAACTGTGAAGAGTTTGTAAAATTGCATACTTCTTTGCGGGCAGGACTTGTCTTGATGATCCACATATGGAGCCATAGCACAAAAGTGTTTTTGGCTTGATAAAGGTATTCGAGTTCCTGTACAGGAATCGGTAACTCCAACAACTCATTTCCCTCTATTATTAAATCATCTACGACTCTTGAGTTATATTTTCCTAGTTTAACACCATGGATCTTGCCCTTCGATTTATATATGGTGCCGATGGCAACGACATTATCAACATCGTCAAGGACATATTTACGCGCCACACCCTACATGAAAAGCATCTGGCTGAACACTCGGTTCTACAATGACGTCGATCCTAGAGAGATCAGCATCGTCCCTTCTCACCTAAATGGAGAGTCGTGGTCTAATCGTACTTGTGAGCAATGAACTTGTGTTTCTGGTTGAGTTGCTTCATTGTCTATTGTCTATCCTAGACTTGGGATATTTATCCATCTTGAAGAAAACTGATGGAAGTAGAAACTGCCCCACCCCCTAATACGCCCTCGATGTTCAAGCGTTCCCAATGCATCGGTCAAAATATCTTGACTGACATGTTGACTTTGATACTCATCCTGTAGGAAAATATGTTTGATTAACACAGAAGTATATGAAATTAAAGTAACAACATCAAATGAGCCAATAACTTACAATTCGGTTGACCACTACTTGAGTTTTTAGGTCAAGGATCACATTATCCTTTCCTTTTCGAGCTTTTACCCATAGAGTTGAACGAGCTGAGGAATTTTTTTTAATATTGATACCTTGTTCATGCCCGAGTTCAGCATATCCCTTTCGAGACATACGATGAGAATACTTTTGTAAAGCCCTCTCCTCCTTTTGCTTTCTAGTCTTTTCATGTATAAATACTTTTAATTAGTTAGTATGATATTAAGATGCTAAAACATTTACAAAATAATATGAGGTTTAAAAAAGCAGTTACCTTCCATGCTTTTGATAATCTAACTTGGACAAAATAATTCCATTGTTCTTAAGTGATGAATTTATAATCTTTAGGAGGAATGAACAACATCTCAGGTTGGTCTTTTTCAAACAGCTTGATGAATTTTATATTTAGATTATATCGATGTCGTAAACGCCTTTGACATAGACATCATAATGTTATGCTTTAACATAGGGTCCACCTGAAACGAAAATTGGTAATAATAGAATACGTTAAATTAGTTAGTATGAATATATGACGAAAATTAGTTAGAAAAATAATTACCGTGATCCGATCATATACTAGCTCCTTTAGTTGGTTGGGGACATCTTCCCACTCATCGTATGTGATAGGTATATAGTTTCTTACACATACACCAATATAGCTTTGAAATATCTTCGAAGCCCCACTGACATGCTGACCAGTGGAATTATATTGCAGAATACGGCTTTCTCTCGCCATCCTATCTTGTGCAAGCTCGTGTAATACTGTGATCCCTCTGGTTGCACGACTCTTACTAGAAGATCTAGATCTCTTCTGGGAAACATCATCATCATGCATGCTACCTGATGATCCTGTAGACATAATGTCAATCTGCACAAGGAAGAATATATGTTAGAAAACGAAAGATGTAGAAAGAGTATATAAAGTTAAATGATTACAAAAAAATATACAACAATAACACACACCAACCTAAGAATTAATCCATATATCATCACAATCACTCCTAATATAGGTTTATGAGTCATCATCAACAATATTAGGCAACATTTCTATGACCGCGTACCCACAATCTTGACCAATATCCACTTCATCCTGAACGTGTTCTTCGACTATTCTTTGAGAACGAGTTCAAACAACCGACCAATGAGAATCAAGTGTATCTTTTACATAGAAAACTTATTTGGCTTGTGTGGCTAGGATAAATGAGCTAGATTTATGTCCAACTCGATTAAGGTCTACGGTTGTAAATTCAATGTCTCTACTTTAATTTATTCTTTACCCAATCACATTTGAATAGGACGACTGTAAAACTATGATAATCAACCTCCCAGATTTCTTGAAGTACGCCATAAAAAGTCATGTCTGACATGATCGGATTTTTGTCTTTTGCACTCAAAACTTGCAAAGTTTGAGCTAATACCATAACTCCACTATTCTGCACACTTTCAAGATCATCACGTTCCTTTGCATAACCATACTTGTTAGCCTTCTTCTTCGCCTTTAGTGTATCCACAATTAACCCAACTGTGTATTCTAGTCATCTCGGAGGCCATCTACTATTCAGACTATCAATCAAAGTACTCAATTTTCTGTATCTTGGACATTTTTGCGTCATTGAACCCTTTTTTTGCTGCAACACGGGGAGTAGACTTCAAAGCTTAATAAGGGACAGGCTCAAGCCCAAGGTGAGAAAGACCAGGGGCCCCGAACGAATGGAACTAACTAGCAATCTACGGGAATGAAAAAAAAAAGAAGAAACTCCGATTCCGCTTTTGGCCACTCTAAACTCATGGTCGAATGTGAACAAGGCAATCGAAGATTCTTAGCTGCTGTTTCCGTTCAAGGAGTGTGATATTGAATACCATTAACCATGTAACTATTGTATGTGGTAACTTCTGAATCAGGTTCATGTGATATCCACCTTAATATAGATGATATAGAATTGTTTCGAACCCCTAAAGTGAGCCCAACTCGATCACTCAACCAACTGCTGAATGAGCAATTATGTTCATCTTGAATCCACTTTTTATTTTTAGACTTAGTAGGCTTCAATTTAGTCAACATTAACACCTGTTCATCGATATATTGAATCACATCATCAACATTATGAAGTACGTATAGATGGGCTTGATTAATCATATCCTTAGTTGGTGTTTTGTACTTGGGAGTAGATAGTGGTCGATCAATATTTGAATATGTAATTTTTTTAGATGATCGCAACTCTATTGATTTAACTCCTAGTAAAAATTCAAAACAAAACTTTATCGACTCTTCTAATATGTAATTTTCTCCAATGCATCCCTCCCTTATCTACTCACCAATATGAAGACTATTTAATTGTGCAAGAATCTCTTCACCACTTAGCGGTTCAAGGGCAACTTCAAATTCTTGTGCTCCATTAAATGCTTTCATTTGTCTTCTATATGGGTACATGGTTGGTAGATATTTCTTATTTTCGAGATATACATTCTTTTTCTCCCTAGATAAAAAAATTGATGTTGTTTTCTCTCCACAAATCGGTCATGCATAATACCCTTTTATTGTACACCCACACAAGTTATCATATGCTGGAAAATCATTAATGGTCCACATTAAAATAGCTTTCAGAGTGAAACGTTGTTGTCGATGTGCATCAAAACATTCAATACCCGTGTCGCATAACATTTTTAGATCGTCGACTAATGGAGCTAAATAGACATCTATGTCATTTCCTAGTTGTTTAGGTCTAGAGATTAAAACATTTAACATCAAGAATTTACGCTTCATGCTTAACCATGGAGGTAGATTATAAGTCACCAACATAACTGGCCAATAACTATATCTAGTGCTTTTGTCATTATATAGATTGACCCCATCTGTTGATAGGGCTTGACGAAGGTTCCTCATTTTTGAACTAAAATCAGGCCACCTTTCGTCTATTTGTTTTCATGAGAGTGAGTCGGCTGGATGTCATAAATAACCATCAACCTGATTGTCTGTAGTAGGCCACGTCAATAATCTCGCAGTTTCTTTACTTCGAAACATCCGTTCAAATCTTGGAATTGGAGAGAAATACCACATGACTTTTACTTGAATATTTTTCACTCCTTCTTTCATATTGTTCCGAACCTTCCATCTTGACGCTCCACAAGTAGGACACAGATCTGCATCAACGAGTTCTTTTCGATACAAACAACAGTTATTGATGCATGCATAGATCTTCTCATAATTCATTCCTAAAATACCTAAAATCCTTTTGGCATAATAGTTGGATATCGAAATTTTATTAGGACAAGGCAATAGGATGACGCTCAATAATTCTAACAGCTCCGTGAAACTTTTATCGCTCCATCTGAACTTCGCTTTCAAATTATAAAGCTTAATCAATGCCGATATCTTGGTAAAATTTTTACAATTTGAGTATAATGGTTTTTTAGCATCCTCTAATGCTTCTTCAAATATTGGAGATTTGTTGTTAAATTAATCTGTGCAACCTCAAACATTCCTATAGGGTCATCCACATCCTTATCTACGACTTCTATTGGAACACTTTCAATATTTGTTTTCCTCGACATTGATTCTTCTCCATGTCTTATAACTTCGATCGATACCATTAAAAAATAAATGATCTCTTATTACATTCAGATCTTGGTACTTGACATTCATACATTTCAAGCATGGACAACAAACCAAATTTGACCCTTTCAAATGTCGTATTGCATTGTCTATAAATATCTCAACTCCTAAACCGTATTCGGGTGGCATTTGATCCTTAAACATCCAGGATTTATCCATAACCATGGTACTCAACTAAAGAAACTACCTACAAATGTTTAAAACAGAAGCTTTTACTAAATTCAACCAAGTAAATTTAATTATTTTCCTCTAACTCAATATATTCTAAAACAATAGAAACAATTTCCAACAAAGTAGTACCATTTGCAAAACACAAAACACAACATAAACACGAGTTTAGAAAGCAGTCAATGCTTGCTTGAGAGACATATATGCATATGAAAACTAAAAACAAATGAAAACCGTACCAAATGAAAACACAAAGCTAAACCAATTAAGTAGCTAACTTAACAAAATGAAAACTCAAAACAAATTAACAAACATATGAAAGCAAATGAACTAAAATTATTCCAAATGGAAGCCAGAAAGAAATTTACAAAACCCACAAAGACATTGAAAAAATCATACCTAAGTTAAACACACAAAAATCATCACCAAATGGACAAAACCCACAAAGAAATTGCCAAAATTGATCAACATACACCAAAACCATACAAAATGAACAAAACCCACCAAGAAATGAACAAAAATGAACAACATTCACAAAAAACATACCAAATGAACAAAACCCACAAAGACATTACCAAAAAATGAACAAAATCTACGAAAATAGGGTTTTGGGTCGAAATGTCTCACCTTGAGGGAAAGATTGGGAGCCGAGACCGCCTTCGCACGGTGAAAAAGTGGTCGAAAAATGGTCGGAATGGGCTCGAGTGAAATGAGAAACAGTAGAACCTCTCGGGGGTAAATGAGAAATAGAAGAAAAAAGGGGGGAAAGAAAATGAAAATCGCAATTTTGTAGGGGAAACAGCGACGGGCCACCTTTGATGACGCCCGTATTAGGTGCCCGTTACCAAAGCTGCTCGTTGTCCATTTACTTGGATGACACGCATGCTCAATGCTCGTCACCTAAACTTAGCATTTATTTCGCATGTTGTCGTTCATCCGTGTTTTTGAAATTTTTCTTACCCGCGCGTCATCTTTGCTCCCAATTGTAGTAGTGTACAAACATTCATGGTCAAACAAGATGATTTACGATTAACTCAACATAGCACGTCATCATTATTTTCGAAGAAGAATACAAAAAAAAAAAAGAAGATGATTTTCCACTTTCCTTCAAAAGATTTTTGACTTAATTATGAGCTTGGCTTGCTGGTTTGATTTTGAATAAGCCCAATTTTGTTGTTCTCACTCCAAACATCATAAGTGTATTTCCCTTCAAATGAATGCCATCAACTGCTTTTTTGTTTCGTCTTCTTCAAAAGGTAATTTTAAATGTATTGAGATCAAAATATTAAGGGTAGTGCGTGCGATTAAGTGACGTGAAGCCAAAATCCAAGAATTTAATGTCTAAGTGGTGGGTCTACTATGAAAATGTAGGATGCATAAACATTGGTATTGTCATTACAACCCTTGCGGCAAAATTTAATGTACCATCTTGTCATGGAGGAAGAATAAGTTAAGCAACTTTCTGAATTAAAGGAAATCCTCTCATGAAGAAATTTTATGATGAAGATGGTGGAAGTGTGTTGAATTATGCCTTAAAATGTTGCAACATTCCAGTAGATTGAGTTAAGAATAAATTAGTTAATAGAGTCTAAATTAGTTTAGATTAAGTCCTATTCTTTATGCTATTTTTATGCAAGATATTTTATGTTTTTTGTAGCAATTTTTTCTGCAAAATCTGTTGTATATCAGCTGTATAAATAGCTGATCTTAATGCTCAATATTATAAATCTCTTTCCTTCATATCTTCTTCTATATGTTTGGAATTCAATAAAAAAAAAACCCAACAAATTGGTAATAGAGCTCATTTCTTGAGGGATCTGTGAGAGAAAAACAATAAAAAAATAAAACCCATAAAATATCCTTGCTTTGTTTACATACAAAACCTACAAACACTTCAAAATGGAATATGAATTTTCTTCTTCTTTCACTTTAATTTCACCTCCAATATTTGACGGAATGAATTATCAGATGTGGGCTGTTAAGATGGAAGCTTATCTTGAAGCAAATGATTTATGGGAAGCTGTAGAGTCAGAATATGAAGTCCCTGAATCATCAGGAAATCGAACAGTGTCTCAGATCAAAACTCATAAAGAGAACAAGTTAAGAAAATATAAATCCAGATCAACCTTGTTAACTACTATCTCTCCTATTATTTTTAACAGAATAATGACATTTAAAACAACTCATGAGATCTGAAATTTCTTGAAGCGGGAGTATGCAGGAAGTGAAAGGATCAAAGGAATGCAGGTGCTCAACTTGGTTTGAGAATTTGAAATACAAAGAATGAATGAGACATAGGCTATTAAAGATTATGCAGATTGGCTACTTGGCATCGCTAATCAAGTAAGACTTCTTGATACTGAGTTCTCTGACTCAAGAATAGTACAAAGAATTCTTGTCACTATACCTAAAAAATTTGAAGTAACAATTACTTCTCTTGAAAAACTCAAGAGATTTGTCAAGCATTACTTTGGCAGAGTTATTAAATGCAATGCAGGCTCAGGAACCGATAGATTCTAGCTCTATCAAGCTCCACTCAATCAATTGAATCAATTCAATATCAATGTACTTAGTTGTATTTATAATAGGGGGATTACATTTATATAGCCTTCAAAGGAGACTAACTAACTAACTACTCTAACTAATTCCTAACTAATAAACCGTATCAGGAACAAAGAAGATTAATGAGGCAAAATGACTCTGTTGATGGAGCTTTGTTGGCCAGATCTCAGAATAGTTATAGTGGGAAGAACAAAAAGACACATAAGGACAACAATAAGACGGAGAAATTCAACAAAAATAGCAACAACAAATCTTCTCAAGACTTCCCACCTTGTTCTCATTGTAAAAAAACAAATCATCCACCAAAGAATTGCTGGTGGGCACATCGACAAGATATGTAAGTAACCATAACAACAACAAAATAAAGCAAAAATTGTAGAGCATCAAGAAGAACAACATTTTGTAGCGTCTTGCTTTGCCTTTACGAGCTCTACAAAAAGCTGGCTGATAGATAGTAGTTGTATAACTCATATGACGTACGACCAAGAACTATTTAGAGACTTAGACACAACTTTTATCTCTAAAGTTAGAATTGGAAATGGAGCATGTATAGCAGTAAAAGGCAAATGGATTGTTGCATTAGAAAGTCACGCAGGTTTGAAACTCATTTCTGATGTTTTATATATTCCCGAAATTAATCAAAACCTGCTAGGCGTTGGCCAACTCTTGGATAAGGGTTACAAAGTACTTTTTGAAGACAAAAAATGCATGATCAAAGATGCAGAAGGCAGGGAATTATTCGAGATTAAAATGAAAGGTAAAAACTTTGCCTTGAATTTGATAGAAGCGGTTGTAGTGCACCAAGAAGAAAATGATACAATGCTGTGGCACAAAAGGTTGGGCATTTTTACCTTGATGCTTTGCTATATATGAAGAAGAATGATCTTGTGGAAGGACTACCTGATTAAGAAGATGAGTTACCTATGTGTGTAGCTTGTCAATATGCCAAGCAAGCAAGGTTGCCCTTTCCAAAAAATAAAGTTTGGAGAGCATCATACAAGCTACAATTTTTGCATATAGATGTGGGAGGTCCTCAAAAAACACCATCTCTGAATGGCAGTAAGTACTGTATTGCTTTCATTGATGATTATACTCGGATGTGTTGGATTTATTTCATGAAACATAAAACTGAGGTCGCTGACATATTTTTCAAGTTTAAAAATTTGGTTGAAACACAAAGTGGAAGAAAAATGCAGATGATTAGATCTGATAATGGAACTGAATATTTATCTAAAGAATTCAGTAAGTTTTGTGAAGATGCAAGAATTGAGCACCAGTTGACAGCTCCTTACACCCCACAACAAAACGGGGTTGTAGAAAGAAAAAATAGAACAATAATGGAGATGGCAAGATGCTTACTTCATAAAAAAAGATTTGCCAAAATAGTTTTGGGCAAAAGTGGCAAATTCAACAGTATTTTTGTTAAATAGACTGCCATCAAAAGCTCTTCTAGGAAAAACTCCATTTGAAGCTTGGTATGACTTCAAACCAAAATTCCTAAATCTAAAAACTTTTGGTTGTCTTTGTTTCTCTTATGTTCCTCAGATTAAGAGAGACAAATTGGACAAAAAATCAGAAGCAGGATTTTTTGCAGGATATAGCTCAACAACAAAAGCTTACAGAATTTTTTTGCCACAACACATCAAAGTAATCATCAGCAGAGATGTGAAATTCTTTGAATTAGAGAAATGTAGCAAAGAAAATGAAAAGCAACCATACATCCAAAATCAGAGTGATGACGAAGATGTGGGTGATCAACCAATTAGAGGAACCAGACCGCTCTCTGAAATTTATCAGAGGTGTAATGTTACTGTTATGGAACCAGGAGATTACAAAGAAGCTGCAAATGATGAAAAATGGGTAGGTTCAATGAAGGAGGAGCTCAACATGATCGAGAAAAATCAAACTTGGGAGCTGGTGGACAGACCTAAGGATAAAAAGGCCATAGGAGTTAAGTGGATCTATAGAACCAAACTCAATTCTGATGGTATAAACAAGCATAAGGCGAGACTTGTTGTCATGGGATATTCTCAAATGTTTGGGGTGGGTTACTCTGAAACTTTTGCTCCGGTAGCTAGACTAGACACCATAAGGTTGTTATTGGCTCTTACTGCACAAAAGGGCTAGACTATATACCAAATGGATGTTGTGTTAGGATTCTTGAATGGATACTTGGAGGACGAGATTTATTTAGAACAACCTGAAGGATTTCTAGTTCAAGGAAAAGAGGAGAAGGTCTATTGACTAAAAAAAGCTTTGTACGGCTTAAAGCGAGCTCCAAAGGTATAGCAGAATAAATGCAAACTTGATAAGCTTAGGCTTTAAAAAAATTCTAAGTGAATTTACTCTATAGATCAAGAAGGTTGATAATGAAATACTTGTTGTGTCCTTGAATGTTGATGATTTACTTGTCACAGGATAATGAGTTGATTGATAAATTTAAAGGAAAAAAAAATGAAAGATGCCTTTGCAATGATTGTCATTCTTTCTCGGTATGCAGGTGCAGCCGAATGCTACCAAGATTTTTATAAGTCAAACAAAATATGCAAAGGAAATTCTCAAAAAATTCAAGATGGAGGAGTGCAAGCCAACTACAATGCCAATGAATAAAAATGAGAAGTTCAACAAAGAAGATGGAAAGGCACAGTAGACTATGGAGTGATTTTCAGATAGGTCTTCATGATTGGAAAGGAACCAATGATGATATGTGAAGCACTTCTGGTTATTGTTTCAGCTTTGGTTATGGATTTTTTTCTTGGCGTTAAAAAAAAAAAGTCATAGCACAGTCAACAACGGAAGCAGAATACATGGCAGTTGTAATGGCTGCAAATCAAGCCATTTGGCTTAGAAAACTAATGGTTGATTTGAACATGGAGCAGAAGGAAAGTACATAGATTTTTGTTAAATCAAGCAGCAATTTCAATTGATAATGATCATATGTTTCATGGGAAAACAAAACACTTCAAGATAAAGTTTTAGGTTCTTAGAGAAGTGCAACAACAAGGAGAAGTACAGCTGATCTACTGCAACACAGAAAACCAACTTGTTGATTTTCTAACAAAACCACTTCCTACAGCAAGATTTGAAGCTCTCAGACAAAAACTTGAAATATGCAGCTTCAAAGTCAAGGAGGAGTGTTAAATTATGCCTTAAAATGCTACAACATTCCAGCTGAATGAGTCAAAAATAAATTAGTTAAAAGAGTCTAAATTAGTTTATATTAAGTCCTATTATTTATGATATTTTTATGTAAGATATTTTATGCTTTTTGTAGCAGTTTTTTTCTCCAAAATCAGTTGTGCATCAGCTATAAAAATAGTTGGTCTTAATGCTCAATATTATATATCTCTTTCCTTCATATCGTCTTCTATATGTTTGGGATTCAAAAAAAAAAAAACCCAACAAAGTGATATCTTATGGTTGGTATCGAAATTGTGAATAAGGTAGGGGATCATTGAGAAAGAAGATGAAGTACCTTAAAGAGATGTCAATTTTTTTCGTGGGGACCTATCACTAATGGGGCGGTGAATCCCCATTTAGGCGGGCTCTGTTTACATTTCTTTTTTATTTTATTTTTAAAAGTATTATTTTTCTCATTTTTACCATTTTAAACTTTAGATATAATTTTTTTATTTGTAAAAATATTATTCAAATAATTATCTTTCTTACCACCAAGAGCAGTAGCTCAACGACATCAATGTACATTCATTGACTATGAGGTCATGAGTTCAAATCCCCCACCTCCAATTGTTGTAATATCAAAAAATAAGTATTTTTCTTTAAAAAGTAACTATTGAAATATTTTATATAAAAAAAAATATGTATAAATTAAAATTAGAAAAAAGAAAAAAAAAATGAATGGGAAAAATCCCCATGATCCCGGCCAAATCTCCGCGGGGAATCTCCGCCCCCATCTCCTAAAAAAACATAAATTTTGTGGGGACGAGGATTGTATTTTGTGGCGGAGAAGCAATTTCTCGGCCTTGCCCTGTAGACATCTCTAAGTGTCTTAGATTTTGTTGAAACATCTTATAAAGAGACTCATCTTTTAGTACAAATTGGGGGTAGGGGACCAACAAACATATAGAAGGCACTACTACTCTAAAATAATATGAGAACCAAATATTGATTTTCGAGCTCGAACCCGTGATCGTGGAATTGAAATTGATTAATTGAATTGAAATTGATTAACATCAATTAAGATAACCAACACGCCACTGACCCATTCGGTAAAGTTAGGAATTTAAAGTTGGTCCTAAATGCTTTTATATTTACAAACTTGTTTTAACCCTTTAAAAAATAAAAATAAAAGAAAACTTTTATTTCTTATCTTATTTTCTAAAATCCGATTAAATCTTTATTACATGATAAGAGTTAACAAGTTCAAAGCCTAATCTATCTTCAGAAAAATTTTCCAAAAATCCAAATAAATAAAATCTTAAATATTTAATTATCTTTCTCAAGGATCCAAATTAAAACAAAACTATACATAAATTAATCATTTCTAATTTAATTGTATCTGAAATTGTGGGCGCATTACGAGATAAAATTAAATCTAGACAATATGCAGTACACGAAGACCACAATAGTTGTTTACGCTTATACATTAACACTTATTCAACTTTGATATGGCTTGTTATCACTTGAACTACGTTATCTTCACGAATTTCATCTATCATTGAATCTAGTAGTTTAAATAAATTTTCTACAATTTTGTAGATTTTAGATGTTCAACACTTTTTAGGAACATAATGCCTCTAGGACTATTTTTTATTGTTGTAATTCATTGATTCTTCCTATCCATCCAACCATCAAAACATCAATACACTTATCTTGTTTTCCATTCAATTCTTTACTTTTCTAATAAATTCATACTATTGTTTCCACTTCTTTCTTTAAAAATGTACATCTCACCTCATGAAATGATGAAAGTTTTAGTCTAGAACCAAATGAAGTAATCTAGTCTATCATAATTTTGAAGTATGGTATTGGCTAAATTAAATGTATTTGAATTAAAAAATCTAAAAATATTTCTACCAAACACATTCTCTATCGTCTTTCTTTCTTTCGCATATTATTTAAAGCCATGAGATTAAATTTGTGCATATCGAAGGCACTTTCCGTAAGTTATTTTCATCAACATCATCTTCATCATAAAAAGCATCTCCATTTTTATGTCTTTTATTTTCTAATAAACTCTTGAAAGTTTCTTGAATCTCATCCAAAAGTTTGGTACATAAAGCAACTTAGCAACATCTTTCCTAATGCATAGTAGATGCTGTTTAATCCTATAAATGCCCCAATAAATTTTTTAACAATGAATATACTTTAAGTTGAGTCTTTTATTTTTCTTCCTCTCCAACTTTAACACATAATGTTCTCATGTGGGATTCACTACTATAAATATATATATATATATATATGTGTTTGTGTGTGAGTGGATGAATGGATGTTTTCATATCGTAAATATCATAAATGAAATTCGTAATGGCCGATTTTTTTTTTCTAAAACCTAGTAATGGTCATTTAATCATTATTATATTTAGTTTTTTATAAAAGAAAATGGAAAAATTGCATAAACTACTCTTAAAGTATGATATTTGTAATAATTACATCTTTAAATTTTTAATTTGATCAATTACATCCTCTCAAGTTTAATTAGGGTTACAATTAATTCTCTATGTCTAATTTAAGTAAGATATAAAAGGATAAAATTATCATTTAAAAAAAAAAAAAAAAAATTATCCTACTTCCTCTACTCTTTGTCTTCTTGGTCAATTTTCATTTTTTATTCTCATCCTACTTAAATTTATTTTGATAAATGCTAATCTAATCTAATAAGACATGATCTCTACTTTCCTTGAATTAAGTTATTGTTGTGCTTTTCACTTGACTGATGAAATGAGTTCCAGATATTAAAAAAACTCACATCCTTAATATAAACATAGCTTCACCACATAGCTTCCACGGACATAGAAGTTTCAACATTAGAAGCCATTAAAACCAGAAGAAAATGCACAAATGAGAATGAAAACATAATCAACCACTAAAAATGTTGACAATTCAAAACAGATAATCTGTAGTTGCAACAGAACTCACTGCACACTATACTAGTGAACAAAAAGACTTAGAAAACCACAGAAAAGACAAAGAGCAGAGAGAATCAAGAGCAGAGAATAATAAAGAATTGTTTGGTGTGTTATTCCATTGCAGAGCCGAGAATAAATAGAGAGGAATACAACCCTAGAATACAGGGGAACAAATAAAAGAAGACACGTATAAAACTGTCTAACAAACTATTCACAGAGGAGACGACATTGTTAATAAAAGGGAACAAAACCAAAATGAGGTCGTTTAGATATTTGTCCTAATATCCCCCTTCAAACTGAGAGGGAACTGCCAAGACACCCAGTTTGGAGCGCATATCAAAGAAACGATCTTCAGTTAACCGCTTTGTTAAACCATCGGCAAGTTGAGAGTCAGATGGAACATACCGAACTTGTAGTTAACTTGCAAAGACCTTGTCACGAATAAAATGCATATCAATCTCAACATGCTTACTACGAGAATGAAATACCAGATTTGCAGCAAGGGATAACACATTCAACCGTAGTGGATGATACTTGGACTTCCTTAAGAAGAGATTGAAGCCAGGTAATCTCAACAGCAACATGTGCCATAGCGCGATATTTAGACTTCGTACTGGAACGAGCAACGACGTGTTGCTTCTTCGAACTACAAGAAATCAACCCATTGCCAAGAAACACACAATAAGCTGCTATGGATTTTCTGTCATCAACACCACAAGCCCAATCTGCATCGCCAAATCCAACAAGATCAAGATTCGGAGAACGTGGTATAAATAAACCATGGTAAGATGTTCCTTTCAAGTATCGTAGAACACGCTTAGCGGCTATCCAATGAGTGGAGGTAGGCTGCTGAATAACTGACTTAGTTTGTTGACAATGTAAGCTATGTCCCGCCGAGAATGAAAAAAATACTAAAGAGCACCCAGTAACTCCTATATGTGGACGAGCAGGATAAAGGCTCACCATCGTGGATAGACAATTTCTTTCCTGTAACAGTAGGAATGGGGGTGGGTTTGATGTGAGAGAGATCAAACTTATCCAGCAGAGCAGTAATATAAGAGTATTGATTGCGATATAAACCATCGGTTGTCCCAGTTACGTCCACACCAAGATAATAGTGAAGATCACCCATGTCTTTTAAAACAAATGAAGTATGAAGCTGAGTGATAAATGAGGTAATATGAGAAGCAGAGGATCCTGTCACAAGAATATCATCAACGTGGATCAAGAACCAAAATGAGTAGCCTTCCTTACCTCATTTCAGGCTCCATGGCACTCTTCCAAGGTAAAGAGTTTAAGGCTTGTTTCACATTATGGGGCTCAATGTTTGGAGGACTAGAAGCCTCATTCATAGCCAAATAGGACCACTTCATAGGTTTAGACACACCAGCCCGTGCTCGAGTAATCATGGGATGGCGAGCAACGTCTGAAACTGTCGGAACAAGCAAGGCTGCGGGAGCCACATCTGGGGTCTGCTCAGGCTAAACAGAAACAGTAGCTGGCTGGTGAGATGGAGACGGACTAGAGGGGGCTGCTATAGGAGTACTTAGAGAGTGATTTGGATTAGAACAGGATGGCAGTGTAGGAGGATTGAAAGATGGGGAGATAGAAGGAGGCCGAGGAGTTGGAAAAGGAATAAAGGATGGTACAAAGGAAGAAAAGTTATAAGGTATAGAGGCAGAACAGAGGAAACCATCCCGAAATGGAAACTGAGACTCATTGAATTGAACACTACGAGGTAGATAAACATGACCAGTTGGAGATAAACACCTATAGCCTTTAAAACTTTCATTATAGCCAAGAAAAACACAACGAGTGTTATGAAAAAGCAAACTTGTGAGTTTGATATGAACGAAGACATGGGTAGCATATAGAACCAAACACTCGAAAGAAAGAGTAGTCGCGTGGGCGATGATATATCTTTTCCAAGGAGAAATATTGTTCAAAACTGGAGTAGGAAGACGATTGATGATGTAAACTAAGGACACAAATGAATCCCGCCAAAAGGATAACGACATGGGTGCTTGGGAAAGTAAAGTGAGTCCCATTTCTACAGTGTAACTGTGTTTCCTTTCAACCATACCATTTTGTTGACTGGTATGAGGGCATGAGTGTCGAAAATCAATGCCAAGAGTTTAAAGCAAGGAAGTAAAAGCAAGGAACTCTCCACCCCAATCACTCTATAAAGCTTTGATGGTTGAAGAGAAATGCTTCTCTACAAGGGCCTTATATTTTTTGAAGGCTTGAAGAGCACCACTTTTAGATTTTAAAGGAAAGATATGTGTGAAACAACTAAAGCAATCAACAATGTTGACATAGTAAAAATAACCAGCAATCGAGGCTATAGGGAAAGGACCCCAAAGATCACAATAGACAAGTTCTAATGGTGAAGTCGCGTGAAAATTAGAAGCATGAAAAGGTAGAGAATGAGATTTTTCATACTAACAAGACTCCCAAAACTCTTTATTTAAACTTGAAACATAAGCATTACAAGTACGCAAAATAGTAGTTAAGATTCTATCAGATAAATGACCGAGACGATGATGCCAAATTGTATGAGGCACTTTACACGTGGTAGACACAAAAGTAGAGCTAACATGGGTAGGGGAATTAAAAGACGGACTTAAGACACATGAAAGACAAGCGAAAGAAACTCTGGAAGTAGTGAGAGTAGTAGGATTGAAGGGAGCTTCAGACAAACGAACAGAGGTGTTTGACGGAGGCAGCTGAAACTGATATAAGCCATTCTTAAGTACCCCTCGTAGTAACACCTTCTGGGTATCCATTTCCTTCACAAGATAGTAAGAAGAATATGAAACTCAACATAAATATTATTTTTAGCAGTTATCTTCGAAATACTTAGTAGATTATGTTTGATACTGGGCACATGTAAGATATTATTCAAAAGGAAAGTACCACTAGTGGCAGAATTCTCAAGACTAGAACCAGTGTGACTAATATCTAAATGAGAACCATCACCTACTACAAGAGTATCCTTACCATTGTAATCCTGCTGGATGTTCAGATTGCCAAGATCAGCAATGACATGACTAGTGGCTCCCGAATCAGCGAGCCATTAAGGATCATTAACAGTTTTAGGGGTAGCAACATAGGCTGAGTTGTTGGGAACATTCCGTTGCAGATTTCGACCAGCCATACCATTAGGATTGTTAAAATCCTCATCAAACCTCTGATACCAGTATGGAGAGGTGTGACCATCTCGGTTACAAAGCTGACAATGATACTTAGAACCACCAGAAGAGTTAGAAACATTTGAGCTACTCGAACCATCAGAAACATTGAAGTTGTTCGAAGCAGGACCACGACCCTTGCCTCGTCCACCACGACCACGAGAACCACTATTATTGAAGTTCTAAGAACCACCCCCACCGTTTCCCCTTCCTCGAAAACTACAATTGATATTGTTTGGCCGATAGGTGGAGTTCGAACCTTGGTGATTGTACGCATAGTTCACAGAAGGTTTAGACATAGAGGGAACAGGGGTGGGATGAAAACGAACCAACGTACCTTCAAAAGTGATCAGACTAGAATGTAGATCATGCCGAGACTCCAAATTTTATCTCTCTATGGTGCAGATGATAGGAATGTATTCTGAGTCTAGCCCTCCAATAATAAAGGAAACCAAATCCGACAAAGGAACAGGTGCTCCAGCCAATTTCAAGATTTTAGATGCTTGTTTCATCACAGAAAGATATTAAGACATTTTTGTCGTACCTTTCTTTTTGTTCTAAAGAACACCTCTTGCAACGACCCGACTTTCTAAAATACTCTAATGGGGTGTTACGGGCGCATGCATTTTAAAATCCTCAAAAATTGATTTAATAATCAAATGCAACTTCCAACGAAACCTCGTAAAATCATGAAACACAACTGATAGTTTGAAAAACATACAAAACATGGTTGGGATCCTGATAGTTCAAAACGAAATACATTTAAATAGAGTTTAAGACATGAAGTTCACTACGAAGTAAAATAATGCGAAAAGGAAAAATGACGACACCATGTCCATGATCGATGCAGCTTCCAGCCTAGCCACCTCGAAATGGGTCCGTACCTAAAAAATGTATAGGGTGAGTATATTGTAATATATCCAGTAAGGAGCCCCACCATGAGGTTAAGCATGCGAACAAAAATAAGTTAGAAGATACGACATCTGAAGCTAAGTGCCTCGTACAAGCATGCTCAGCTCATAGGCCGATCACGAGCAAATAATGTCAAACGACAGAGGTCAAGATGTGAGCAAAGATATAATTAAAAGCCGAGAAATCATCTTACCACTATTAGGGGAAGACCACGAGTGAGGGAAATACACAAGTTCCCTAAGCCTCGGGTCGGGACACGTCCCATATCGTGTCTGCAGAGACATACACAAATGTCTTGGTCTAGTCTGACCTACATCAGGGACCCGCCAAGCGGTGCTGCGGAGACATACACAACTATCTTGAGGTAGCTTGACCTATGTTAGGACCCGCCCCACGGTGTTGTAGAGACATGCACAATTGTCTTGGGGTAGCCTAACCTACGTTAGGGACCCGTCACGCTTCCGCTGCACAAATCTGATTAAGTATCAGTAAGGCATACACAAATGCCAATAAAGTCATCTGACCTTGTCAGGGAGGACCATGCGTGAGGGAACCACACACGATCCCTAAACCTCGGGTCAGAATACATCCCATATCGTGTACGCAGAGGCATATACAAATGTCTCAGGATAGCCTGACCTCTTTCAGGGACCCACCGCGAGTGATGGAAATACGCAGGTTCTCTAAACATTGGGTCAAGACAACGACACTTGTGTCGTGTCAATAAGGGCATACTTGAATGTCGATAAAGTAACCTGATCCTATCAAGGAGAGCCACGAGTGAAGAAAGCTTTACAGGATCCCTAAACCATAGGCTGGAGGTGCCTAACCACAGGCTGGAGGTACCTGATCCTATCAAGTAGCCTAACCTACGTTAGGAACCCGTCATGCTTCTACTGCGCAACTCTGATTAAGTATCAGTAAGGCATACACAAATGCCAATAAAGTCATCTGACCTTGTCAGGAAGGACCACGAGTGAGGGAACCACACATGATCCCTAAACCTCGGGTCAGAATACATCCCATATCGTGTACGCAGAGGCATATACAAATGTCTCAGGATAGCCTGACCTCTTTCAAGGACCCACCGCGAGTGATGGAAATACACAGGATCTCTAAACATTGGGTCAAGACAACGACACTTGTGCGTGTCAACAAGGGCATACTTGAATGTCGGTAAAGTAACCTGATCCTATCAAGGAGAGCCACGAGTGAAGAAAGCTACAGGATCCCTAAACCACAGGCTGGAGGTGCCATCTGCTAACCCCTAGCATGCGGAGACCGACCTTCTTGCAGACAACATCCCTAAATGCATGCAGGCTCACCGACAGGCATCCCTCCACTTCTTCATCTGTCTTAGTGACCTCTTCCACCTATGGGTAAACCAGCCCCCATAGGGGAGGGTACCACAATAGAAGAGTCCAACAGTAGGTGAAGGGGTTAAGCGAGTCCAGACTGGCTCCTCCTCTCACGATACTACAACGAGTAAACTAATGGAACCGTGCACAAAGCATATGGGGTTCTACGAGTATAACATAAGAGAGATAACTAGCACTAGAGTCACACGAGATCCAGCCTAGCCTAGGCTGGCGCACCGATCAACCTCGAGGGTTAGTGAATCCCGTAACGTGCGCTCAACAACCTAGGAACTCGTTGTTCCGCACACAATGTGACATGTGGATGAGATCCGACCCCTTAGTTGGATGTAAAAGTTAACCCGTAGGTTAGTGTAGCCCAACCATGTGTCTCAAAGTAAAGCGGATCCATATCCTCGCTCGATTTCTAAAGGCATTTACGAGTCACATCAATATCACGATATTAATCACGCACACGAGTCCTAACAGGGGTGAGCGCGACTAGCGCTTTACTAGGTGGTTAATACGATAACCGAGTCTAATTATTCTAATGCCAAACATAATCCAACCAACAAGGTATAAAGATAATAGAACGCTACAAGCAAACCCTTAGGCCACAGTACAAACAAACCTTGAATATAATCATTGCAGCACGTATACAATCAAACATAGATGGAAACGATCATATAAACATTCTATCACGAGTTTAGCAAACCATAGACCAATCAAGCAACAACGAAACATATTCGATTATGAGCTACCTAACCCATTAGGGGAATTTCTGTCACAATCACTACAGGCATTACCCTAGGCAATCCAGTCATTCGAATGATCAAATAGATAAACAGTTCATCACATCACGTATACTGGCAAACGGTATGATCCAGGGAATGACGATTCAATCACATGGGCACAACAATCAGAGATAGAAAGCTGTTTGAGAGCTACACTACGATTTCATGCTAACACGAGTATGATAAGTTCAATCAAGGAGTCTCAACACAAACAAACATGTAACAAGTCATAAAGCATTCATTTCCCGTAAAACCTAACGAGCAACCATTCACAAACTTTTCAAACCATAAACCAGGTTCATAATAGAACTCCTTACCTTCCCAATGACTCAATCGATTCACCAAAAGAACCACGAACCAAACCTTGAACCTCGAGACTTGCCTAAAGACAAAAATACATAAAAGTCAATGAAACGGACAAACGAAACACAACAGGACAAAATGGAACTCACCACGTGAACGAGAGCGAGAAATTTAGTTGACAGCAGTAGCAGCGGCCGACGGCTGACCACTATAAAAAGGGATGGGTCATACCTCTTTCTCTTTATCTCGGTGCCCTAATCACGGATATGGTCTCAGAACTGCGAACAGAGCTCTCTAGCTCCGTGAAACAGTAACAAGATGAGGAAAACAAGGACTAGGTCGAAGTTGCAAGCTCATGAATGGAGCTCTAGCGAGCTCGTAAATCGACCTAAATGAGAGCCTACGAGCTGGCGATGGTCGAAGCAGCTACGGTGAAGATGTGGTGGTAGTGGACAAAGTTGCCGGTGGAATACTGAAACGCATCCAACAGCTGCTGCACGGCAAAAATTCATTGAGGCTGCCTTTGTCGATGAGGTTGTTGATCGCACACGAGAGGAAACGTAAGGGAGGGGGGCTAGGCACTCCAGTAGATGCGCGACACGTGGCAAGATGGGTAGGCTGTAGCTGCAAGCAAGGTTCAGATGGCTGTGGTTGAAGGAATCGGTTGCTTGGATGGCTGTAACGTGTCGATTTAGGAAAAAGGAAAGGGGTTGTTGTTGTCAACTGGATAAAGAAAGGGTGGAGAATAAATAAATGCATTTCCTTTTCTATTTATATAAAAAAGCCATTTCCATTTAGGGTATATATTTTAAAACCCCTAGAAAACCCTAATGCCTTTACTTTATTTGAATAGAAAAAGTATCTAATTATTTATAATAACACACCCTTAATAAAAAAAAAAAAACATATATAAGGTTTAAATATCATTTAAACTAAACCAATTTGATCAACAAATATTTATTTTAGAGCTTGAGAAAAATATAATTTAGGGATTTCAAACATCAAATTTAATTAACTTCCTTAGAACAAAATTATTTAGAACCGAGAAAATTTTCCAAATAAAACCCATAATAATACTTAAATAACTATGGTGTTACAATATTCTCCTCTTAAAAAGACTTTTGTCCCAAAAGCCACTTTAAGATACAACACCCTAGAAAACGAGATTACACCTCGTATCTTCTTTGATCCCAGGTGGTCCATTGCACCCTCTGGTGCCACCACACAACTTTCACTAAACAACTCTTAGTTGTTCAAAAAGTTTCCGACCAAAACGAAGATTGAAAACATTTTAAAACTCATCTAGTTATTTAGGTTCACATGATTGTCGATCATTGATTAAAGGTTAAACTGTTTGTTCCTACTATTGAAATCATCCAACTTAAAAATCTTACTTAACAACTTCAGTTGTTCAAAACATTTCAACCAAATTGAAATTTTCACTGCTTTAAAACTCGTATAGTAATTGGATCACCATGACTATTATTATCACGGTGGGTTAAATCGTTCAATTTCAATTGTTAAAACCATGGTTATAACTCTTGTTTTCAAAACATCGCTTCATATTAAATGTCTTACTTGGTTAAGTTCAAAGCCATTACGCTTAAAATTTGGGGTAAACATAATTCTAGTTACAAGAAACTTGGTCTCGATATTTTGACACTTACGAAGAACTCAAAAAACCAAAACCAACTAGTACTTAGCTACAACACTGAACACGAACGAAAGCCTGATTCTACTGGATCGACCACTGATGCAATTATTTGGTGCAGTATTGTAAGAACCTGACTCTAAAATAGTCCTAAACCTGGTTCTTACTCAGCATGCATGAATGTAAAAACATTTAAATCCAGTATGGACAACTTATGCGAATAAAAAAACTCATTGAAATTAAAACATTTAAATCAATCTCATTAAAACAAATCAAGTTCCTAGCCAGTAATTTATTCAAAACCATAAATAGTTTAAGCCACAATATGCAAAATCTTCCTATGGACTCCGTGTCCAACTACATGCTGAATAAACGAATAAAAAGATAAAACAAAGTGCGCCAGCAGCTCCCATGATCATGCAGCTCCTCCTCTAGCCGTCTCGGTGCTGTCCCAAGTTACCTAGTGGAAAATCATAGAAAATAAGGGTGAGTACAAAGGCACACAGTAAGAATCCCCAACCGGGGTACAGTACGAAACAACACCTCATCTAGCCTAATGATCAGCTCAATAACTGATCCCAATAGATATCTTCGAAGGTCTCAAACCCTCGGCCAAATGATCAACTCAAAAGCTGATCCCAAATAGATACCCTCGAAGGTCTCATACCCTCGGCCAAATGATGAACTCAAAAGCTGACCCCAAATAGATATCCTCGAAGGTCTCATACCCTCGGCCAAGTGACCAACTCAAAAGCTAGTCCTGACCAACTCTCCAAACTGGTCCTGTGACATTCGGGAGAGTACCCGGTGTCTGGCTCTAAATTCGAAAAGGGAAAGGTGTACTCACAAACATTAGCCCGAGGGAGCTCTCCTCCCGGCACCTAACGCGTGTGCGTGCACACCGCATGCTGTTGCAAATGGCGTAAATGTGGGGGCCTAAGGACAAACTACGTCAGTCCAGGTATGCATGCCTAAAGACTCGAAAGCGGCGTCACTGATCTACAGTAGTGCGACCCTCGACACTCAATTGTAGCAGCCTGAATACCACCGACGCCTGAAGCTAAGAACCGACAAAGGTAGGCTTGCACCATTGGCAGGGTTTCGCTCTAGCAGGCTACAGACTAAGCTTATACCGGTGTGGTAGCTACTCTAAACCCAGCTACCGGGGGTAAGGAATCTGTCCTCACAGCCCAACCAGTAGGGACACATACGTTGGTCCACTCTCAGCCTCTGGATGATGACATTCTAACAAGTTCTATCTAAGATCATTCAACCTTGTTTCCTAACAATCAAACATGTTCAACAATATATAACCCTTGCATGGTACTACGAGCGTAAACAGGAAATCAAAGTATGCTGGAAGAACGAACCTAGCATGGCACTAACATGTGGAAACCAAATCAATACATGCTAGCAGAACAGAATAACATACAATCCTATCCACTAACATGCTCGTAAACAATAAACATGTAGCAAGAACACAATCAATGAATATTTTGCAGGGCCCACACAAACCTGATAAGAAATCCTTACCTGGAAGGCAAGCGAATAAACACAAACAGACAATGCTCCTTAAGCTGCAGAACCAACAGACCTAACAATTAACAATTAACAAGCACAAATTAAATACTACTATCTAACAGCTCAGAAGCTGAAACGACTAAACACAACAAGGCTCAGAAAGAGTTACCCAAATCTGAGAAGAACTGGCTCGGCAGCGAGGCCTCGGCGAAGGTGAGCTCTCGGCAAGGCTTGCGGCGAAGCGACAGACTGTTGGGCGAAGTGCAAGGCTCGGCGAAGCGGACGAGGAACTGCGAGTCAACGTGGACGAAGGGCTCGCTGGGGCAAAACTCTGAAGGTGAATGCAGCACAGTAGATCACCTCGGACAAGCAGATGGTCAAGGCATCGGCACTGCGCGTTCACGGGCTCGGCTGCAAAGAGAACACGGATGATAGATCTCGACATTAGGTCACGGAAACCAACGGAGAGCAAGAAGGGTTTGGGTGAAACGTACCTGGCGATCACGACTGAAAAGCAGCAAAATGTCCGACTGTTCACAAGGGTGAAGGTTACAGCGAAGATGTGCGAGACTGGGCACGAAAACGCAACACGGTGCGGACAACGATGCGAACGACGAGGAACCGAGCGGCAACGCAGAGCCGCGGCTACGTAAGGGTGAGGGCGTGCGTGTGGGTCTGTGATGTGAGCTGAACGACGATGGATCTCAGCAACTAAGGGCTTTGACGAATGGAGCTTGGGCAAAGCAGCTTGATGAAGGATTGACGAAGGAGTTGGCTAGAGGTTGCAAATGCTCTCGGTGATGGGAAGGAGATGAGAGAAGGAAAATCGCAAATGAGAAGGGAAAAATGGCTAGGTTTGTGATTTGGAGAGAAAAAGGGTTTATATAGGGTTCTCAAGGGATTCCGACTTCGAGTCCTGGCGAAGACACTTTTAACAAATAATTTCTTTCTTTTTCTCTTTTAACCAAAAGAACTCCCAAGCTTTCCAAGATGCAGCTCTAACCCTGGAAACCTGAAATCGAGAAATAACCGAACTCAGTAAATAACAGAAGTAGTAATTCCTAGGATAAAATGCAGTAAGTAGTAATTGCCACACTTTGCCTAACAAACGTCTGCTTCCGCTTTCATTTGCATTAAGCGAAACTTCCGTTGCGACTCAATGTAATTATCAACCTGTACAGCATATGCAGTAGTTACACGTTTATCTATAAACCCCAATTTAAAGTACGAAAGACTTAATACTAACCTACTAAACATGCAAACTAACCTTAGGTTATTTCCTCTTCCAATTTACAACCTATTAGTGCATGTGGATGATCGGTCGACATTTACTATTTAATTAAGATCCTAATTCAACATGCTTCAATTAACAACTCTCTTTACCCTAGTTCATGCTTCTACAACCCGTACCCTTAACCTTCGCTTAAAATGTTTAGCCAGACATAGTAAAGAACATATAAAGCATAGCAATGAAATATAAATAATATTGCATTGGAAAAGTAATGTCTGGGTGAAACAAAAAGTAAATAAACAAAGTAGAAAAGATAAACTAAAAACGATAAAGAAAAGCTATAAATGGCGACTGCTTGAAAAATAGGACTCCGTGTCAATAGGAACACGAACTTCGCTTCGAGATCCTACTCCCAGGTGTAGAGAAGAACTCTGAAAACAGGCACACCTTCTCTCTTGGTTCTTCTCCTTTTATAGGCTTGAGATGCTTAGGGACTAAGGAATGCACTTGGAAGGAAAAGATTGGATTTGGAAATATCTTTTACTGCCTTTTATTCCATTTTATCTTTGGCAGCTTATCCCCTGATCTTGCGGCAGATTTCCTCTGATTTTTTCAATCACATATTTGCTGATTAAACAAAAAATCCCATGATTATTGCAGTTTGTCCATTCTGCAATCTGATAGTTGGCATCATCATCCGATTCTTTCCTTATTGAGGCTTTTGCATGTGATCTGCAGTTTTCGCATCAATATTTCCAGATTCGTATTTCTCTTAATTCTGCATCGCTTCGCATTAATTCTTTTCCGCAGCGGATATTTGTCATTCGCAAATATTGTTTGGAAGATCCCACAATCTACAACCTCTAAAGCGTCTTGATGCGTATTTTGAACTTCCGCTTCTCAAAAACCTTTGAATGCGATGCTAACCATGTTTCCAATTCCTATAGACATAGCAATAAATTAGCGCAACATGGATTCTTTGACATTTACGTACAAAAAGCATTCAACATTCACATTTTACTCTAAAATGTGCTACTTTCCTTAGCCTTTTATATTTAAGTTTATAAATCATGCATGCATCTTATTTATATGAATTTCCCATCTTATTGTTATTCTAACTCTAAAGTTTATTCAATTAATGCACAAATACCTTTCGAATATATTAAGATATTAGCCTAAATAATGCTATATTTAAGAGCTATCAATCACACTGAAGCCGAGATCCCCTTACTCAAGCTTCCAAAACTTCCTGTTCATTCCACAAAACAAACTTACTACCATGCAACTTTCTCTCTGAATGGGCAACTACAAACCTTACCCCACAGGCACCGCTTCCAAACTCAACTTCGGTCAAACACCACAAGGCAACCTGACGAGGCAAGACCCCATTCCTTGCGAAAACACAACAAACTAACTTGACTTGCACAAAATAATCGAGGGCGGTCTTTTGACCTGCACTCTCTAGCTCGAAGCTCGGCAAAGAAGAAGGACTAAGATTGACCTTTTTCCAAAGGTACTCAGTAACTGTGCGGTTATCAACAAACCACACTATGCCACACATGGCATAAAACTCGAACAAGGGTAAAGCTAACAAAGCAAAACACTGGTAGCTGGTTTGATGCACGTATCTTACCAAATCTAACTCCCAAAACAATAAGCAACAACAGAACTATAATGGAACTAATGGTGCAAAGCAATCACAGTGAAATAATAGAGCAATATGATTATAATGGACCGAAGGGCAATATAATCCTAATTAAACAAAAGAGAAGTACAATAATGACGAAAAGATAGAGTCATACAATCATGATGATAATGAATACAACAATACGATCATGATGAGCAAACAACACCGAGCGATACGATCATGCAGAAAAATCAGGGTAATATGATCATGATGAACAAACAAGATAGAGCAATATGATCATTATGAAACAAACAGCATAATACAATCATCATGCAACAAATAGAGCAATACGAATATTCAACAATTCGAATAACACACATATTCGACAACGTGGATAATGGATCATAGGTAAACATAGCAATGCATGAAACACAAGGTCAGACCAAACACGAGCTAAACATATGAAAAGGGCAAGGAACCTGCGAACACGATAACAGACTCATCAGTCTGAGGAGTAGGCTCAACTGAAGCAACTGGCGTGGCTGGCGATGCTCGTGATGACTCCCTTGTGAAAAACGATAACTCACAACGTGCTACAAGGTGGCCCTCCTTGCCACACTGAAAGCACACCTTAACCCTGAATGGGCATGATCCCATGTGAACCCTCAAACACTTGCAGCACTCCAATGCATCCTTAAGAGGACTCTGATGATGACCTCAACCAGACCTCTGCCTCCCATACTGCCCTAGACCTCCTCTTCTAGATCACTTTCTAGGCCTGCTAGAATCCTTTCGACGTGGCTGACCTCCTACAGAAATGGAATTCCCCTGACTAAAGTAGTCACTTGAACGAGAAGCCCTAAGGTACGACTCGAACCTCTACCCATGCCCGATTGTACTGCTCGAACTCTCATAGGCCTCGAACTCACTAGCAGTCTGAGTAGTCAAATGGTGCATAACATGAACAGTAGTTGTGCGAGCTGCATGAAACTGAGTGTAAACTCTCAATTGACTCCCTATGATACTCGGATCTGATGCAAAAAGAGGCTAACCTAAGGTTTTCTGCTTGAAGGTGATGACGGTGCAGTACTTCTACTTCTGAGTGACGAAGGGAGACACCATCTCTGGTACGGCAGCTGAGGTGAAGCGTGCCTCTTCAAACCCTCTCCTAAACTGGTCCCACTAGATCAAGGTACCCTAGTGGGTAACTTTCTCCAGAACGACATAATAATAAGGAGGTATCTACACTGAAACCGAACACAAACATGTCATCATTAGGACCTATAATAAAGTAATACAATAGGCATCATCACAACTAAAAATACTTGTTACTCCTACTCTATTTTCTTTACAAACCTGGTGACTACTGGTCTGCTGATGATCGTGGACACACGGTTTACAATGTAATCCAGTCTATAGAATCTATGACTCTGAGCTCTGATACTAACTGTAAAGACCCGACTTTCTAAAATACTCTAATGGGGTGTTACGGGTGCATACATTTTAAATCTACAAAAATCAATTTAATAATCACATGCAACTTCCAACGAAACTTAGTAAAATCATGAAACACAATTGATAGTTCGAAAAATATACAAAACCTGGCTTGAGATTCCGATAGTTCAAAACGAAATACATTTCAACAGACATTAAAATATGAAGTTCGACACGAAGTAAAATAATGCAGAAAGAAAAATGACGACAGCATGTCCATAATCGATGCAGCTCCCAGCCTAGCGACCTCGAAATGGGTTTGTAGCTGAAAAATGTAAGGGGTGAGTATATCGAAATATACCCAGTAAAAAGCCCCACCATAGGGTTAAGCATGCAAAGTGAAATAATTTAGAAGATACGATTACTGAAGTTAAGTGCCTCCCATAAGCGTGCCCGGCACATGGGCCGACCGAGCAAATAATGTCAAACGACAGCGGACAAGCCGTGAGAAAAGATATAATTAATAGCTGAAAAATCATCTAACCACTGTTAGGGGAATACCACAGAGAGGAAAACACGCAAGTTCCTTAAACCTCGGGTCGAGACACGTCCGTAGAGACATACCCAAATATCTCGGGGTAGCCTGACCTACGTTAGGGACCTGCCTCGCGGTGTTGCAGAGACACATACAACTGTCTCGGGGTAGCCTGACCTATGCTAGGGACCCGCCACGTGGTACTGCGAAGACATACACAACTATCTCAAGGTAGCCTGACCTACGTTAGGGACTGATAGCTCTCAAATAGAGCATATTTTAGGCTATCTTAGTTAGCATTATTCTGTAATTAAAGGGGGAAGGCAAGCATTAATAGAAGAAATCTGATGAAATAACTTAGAAAGTCAACATGCATTCATAATTAAGCATCGACAGCGTAGTTTACTGTTTTTAGCATAAATTTTGAGTAAAATGTGCCTAATCAATGCTAATGGCAGGACTTATTAACTACACTGCGGAAAGGACAATCAGCGCGAGCGATGATCAGCAGCGCAAAAAGGCGCGAATTCAAAATAAAAACACACTCGGGAAAGATACGCCTACAAGAAAATAATCAAGAATCAATCAAGTAATCAAGGCGGCGTCAATCAAATAAATTCTGACGAAAATCAAGGAACGATGCATTAATGAAGATTTCACAGCTCACCTCGACTTGGTGGCCAAGTAATTCAATCCTATAAATACTGAGACATAGAGCTGAGGAAGTTGAGCTGGTCGGTTGGCCATGAAGCCTATTGCAGAAAGAAGCAATTAGTGGTGTCATAGGAGCCGATGGCAAGGAGATTGCATACCTTCAGCTGTGCCAATTCCATTTTACTATTTTATTAAGAGTAGTCTGTAGATTTTAACATTTCTTAGTTGCAATAAAATCATCTAGTTTACCTTCTATTTGATGTTTATCTCTATAGCTGCGCTGTAGGAGTTTATGTTTACTATTCATAAATAGAAGTATGCTAGGAGCGTAGGTCATTGAGTTTTACATTGCTGTATGTTAATCTTTATATATATGCGTCGCTTAGCTACCCATGCGTATACCTTATGGTGAGATCGAAAGAAGGAACCGTATGTTGACCCAGTATGTTACATTAGGTTGTGTGAACGTCTATCCATTACTTAGAGTGTTAGGAATAATCTCACTAATGCTTGCGTTGCCCTGTTGCCAAGTATGGAGTTCATAGCGGAAGCGGGTTCTGCCATAGATCATTAAGTGCGGGAGTACTTATTTGTTAGGGAAGCAATATTCTCGTTGACTAGTCTGTGCGCTTAGAATGCTCTAGGATTGTTAGTTTAGCATTACTCATTACATCATATTTCATTTCAACATCTTATTTGTTTACATGACTGCATTTCAACCAAACCACAACAACTTAAACAAACATACTTTACTTTTATGCATGACTCTAACTTAATAGCCTTAGCTCTAGACATTAATCTCTGTGGGATCGATAAAATTATATACTTATTACTTGCTGCAATTCCCGATCGCGTATACTTGCGCGTAAGTGATTTTGAGTTAAACTTAGCTTAAGTTGACTTTGAATTAATTACGGAATATTATATTAGCACCGAAATCGCAACCCATCAAGTTTTTGGCTCCGTTGTCGGGGATTGATTATTTAGAGTTAATATCATTAAGGAAAAGTAGTTTTTATTGTCTAAAAGGTTGTAATTTTTGAATTTCAAGAAAATTGAGATTCAGAGCAATACAACCAACAGGGAAACAGAGGCCCACAGCAAAACATCATCACAGGCACAAACACCAAATGGCATTCAATCATTTTGCAAATCAATAATGGACGCATAATGATAGTCTACAGCAGATATACAAATTTCAGTACCAAGGCTATGTGGAGGAGATCGAAACAATACAATTCTATTCAAATGAGAACTATCAGTCGCAATTTTGGGAAGATCATAGCCGCATCTATCAACATCGATTCAATTCACAAAAAGATCGCTGCAACATGGAACATACATGGGACACTAGGAGTCATGAACCTGGGAGTCTATTGGACATGCATGTGCAGACTCTAGAGGACACAATTACAGAAGAAGAAGAATACAATGAATGAATGAGGGACAATGAATGAGGGAAAATGGTATTATATCAGAACATCAATGGCCTAACACTGAAGATCCATAATCTCTGACGAGACCAACAGTAGAACGTTCAGCAAGCAGTATACGAGCAGTAGAGACATATCTAAAGGCCGATATACTTAATGAAGGAAAAACGATAGATCTTTTTGGTGAGGGAGAACTCTCATGGGAAGATTTTTCGACTGGCCACAATCGCAAGAGCAAGAATAGCCAAGGAATTATAGCTTGCGGCACAAATAAACAGAGAACAAGAGCGACGTTATAAGGAATAGGAGGAAGCATGGGCAAGGTTTGTCACCCCTGCCAATCCAGAGACTAACAAAATAGAATGTGTTGTGGAGGAAAACGAAAAAATGATACTGAGCAAAACTCGAATGATGAAGGCAAAAATGAAGATGAGAATCTTCAACAAGAAGGCATGGAAGGTAATGAACCTGCGGATCCAATTGAGGAGGTTCTACATCAAACCGGAAGGGGAGATGCAGAATTAATTACTCAGCAGGAAAACAATTATAGCACTGAAGATCACAGGCCACCAGCGATGGTACCTGAGATTTTCTCGTTCGTAGAAGTACACACATCGCAGGAATTGATTCGTCGAGACAGCGATGCTTGGACAATTCAAATGAGCTTCAGCACAGAACTACGCATCTTATCAACGCTTGGGTTGGTAGGAAGCCCACGCATCAAGGCGCATGGCGAAGAAAGGCGGGAAAAGGCGATCAAAGATGGCTTCACCCAAAAAATTCTTAAATGGCCCAAGCAAGGATAAATCAGGTTAGACGGAATTAGCACAAAGGTTCTGCCCAGATCTACTCACCAACATTTCTGGAATGTGAAAATCTGGTATTTCTGACTCTGTGCAAAAATATTTATTGTTTTACAATAGGTAGTTTTTCTATTTTATGCAATTTTCTTTTTAATTTTCCTTAAGTCATTTGTATTCGTAATTTTAGGAAGTTTTTCTATATTTATTTTTAATTATTTATTTATACAGTTTATAGGAAGTTTTCCATGTTTACAATTTTTCCGTATTTAATTTCGAATTTTTTTAGTTGGAAAGGAATTGGTTCAAATTAAGGTGGATAATTTTAGTTTTCCTTTTGTGATTAATTCTTCCCTTACAAAAGGATTTTCGAAATCTTTGCAACTCTATATAAACCTTGTGTGTGGAAGAGTCGATCACTGCAGTTTTGCCTCGACCTTAAGAAATCACAAGCTGTGTGTTGTTCTCTTTGTCTGGATGATGACTTCAAATCATAAGGTATCTGATAAGGCTACAAGGGGTGAAAAGGTTATTGAGCATCAAAAGTTTCGAAGTTCGACACCTCCCAAGTGTGGAACCAGGAAGTTACCAGCTGATGAGCAAGGACTAGGAATCGGAGAAAGTTTACGCCATCGAAAAACATGAAGTGGGAAGTTCTTCAGGTGAACAGAGGAAAGGAGGAAAATTTTTGCCTCCTATATTATGCTGAATAGTGATGAAGAAACTCCGGAAGATGAGGAACACTTGGGATTGACGGACGAAAAAGGACAAAGAGAAAAGGAAAAGATGGAGCCGGAGGAGAATAAAGATGTATCAATAGAAGAAGATCCAGAAGAAGTCAAACCATGTGAGGACGAAAAGATTAGCTTGACCAACGAAGCTGAAGAGCAATAGCACCCGAGGTTCAGTAATATTCGAGTTCATTCTATGAGGGCAAGGGCATTGACAGCAATTCAGTAACTGCAGCCGAACATGGAGATTAGAGTCAAAAGAGGTACGACCTTTGCATCTGTCGATGCTAAGGAGAAGTTCATTACATTAAGGGATAAAGGGTTCAAACGCTAAATTGGACTAGATATATCTGATAATATTATGGCAATGATTCATCGTCTGGGATGGACGAAGTATTTTTTTCCGGTGATGAACGCAAGAACAGATTGGGTGTGCCAATTCTATGCAAACTTAAACGAAGAAGTACCACTATTCTCAAGAGTAAATGGTCAGCTCATCGATTACCGAGTAGTCGCACGGAATAAAGCCTTGGCAGCACTAAATGTCCCTGCACCATTCTGTTAGCAGTTGATCAACCCCCCCCCCCACTGCGAAGCAAATGAAAGAGAGCCTATCAGAAATCGGAATAGTGGGAGTGTAGTGGAATGATCCAACGTCAGTACAGGGATACGTGATTCTGGAGAACAATGGTTGCGGATTATTAAGACAACATTTATACCTTCAACCAATAAAGCACTAATTAGAAGAGATCAAGCAATGCTACTCGCCACAATAAAACTCGGGACAAGTATCAATCTGGGAAATATTTTAGAGATGCAAGTGCAGAAATGCACTAGTGGAATGCAAGAGTACATATATTATCCCTTTGCAATTACACTGTTATATGCAGATCAGGGGCAGCAACGCAGTGACAAGACTTTGAGCGTACTTCCATCAAAGGAGAATGTAGCAGTGGAACGTAAGAAAAATGAAGACACAAAAACTGTTGCCAAATTAGCAGAAAGGATAGCCAAACTCGAGGAAATTACACAGAGATATTTGACTTATGCAAAAGAGCGGGATGAGCTATTAATGCTTAACATTATAGAAATGGGAGAATATTTCGAATGGCCAGAATTTCCAAAACGATTGTTGGATTCGGAGAATAGAAAAGGCAAAGGAAAGAGTAGGCAAAGAATAGAAAAGGCAAACGATAATCGAGCCTAATTATTCTAATTTCGAACATAATCCAACCAATAAGGTATAAAAATAATAGAACGCTACAAGCAAACCCTTTGGCGACAGTACAAACAAACTGAGAAAATAATCATTGCATCATGTATACAATCAAACATAGATGAAAACAATCATATAAACATTCTATCACGAGTTCAGCCAACCATAGACCAATCAAGCAACAACGAAACATATTTGATCATGAGCTACCTAACACATTATGGGCATTTATGTCATAATCACTGCATGCATTACCCTAGACCGTCCAGTCATTCGAATGATTAAGTAGATAAATAGTTTGAGAATGGCGATTCAATCACATGGGCACAACAATTAGAGGCAGAAAGCAGTTTGAGAGCTACACTACGATTCCATGCTAACACAAGTATGATCAGTTTAATCAAGGGGTTTTAACACAAAAAAACATGTAACAAGTCATAAAGCATTAATTTCCTGTAAAACCCAACGAGCAACCATTCACAAGCTTTTCAAACCATAAACCCGGTTCATAATAGAACTCCTTACCTTCTTGACTACTCAATAGATTCACCAAAAGAACCATGAACAAAACCTTTAACAAAACAAAAAAATACATAAAAGTTAATGAAACGGACAAACGAAGCACATCGGACCAAAATAGAACTCACCACGTGAACAGAAGCGAGAAACAGAGTTGACAGCGGGTCGCCAGCTTGCGACGGTGTGCGCTGGAATATGGCGGCTGCGGTAGCTGACGGTAGGCCGCCACGAAAAAAGATGAGTCATATCTCTTTCTCTTCGTCTTGGCTCCTTGATCACAGATCTAGTCTCGAAATCGTGAACGGAGCTGTCTAGCTCCGTAAAACAGCAATAAGACGAGGCCAATAAGGACTAGGTCGAAGTTGCAAGCTCAATGAATAGAGCTCCGGCGAGCTTGCAAATCTACCCAAAGGAGAGCCCACGAGCTGGCGTTGCCACCTGCTCTACGCGGTGGTCAGAGCAGCTACGGTGGCGATATGGTGTCGATGGACGAAGCTACCGGTGGAAATCTGAAACGCATCCAACAGTTGGTGTACTGCAAGAATTCGTCGAGGGTGCCTTTGCTAGTGACGTTGTTGATCGCACGAGAGAGGACACACAAGGAAGGGGCTAAGCACTCCAATAGACCCGCGACACGTGGAAAGATGGGTAGGCTGTAGCTGCAAGTAAGGATCAGACGGCTGTGTTGAAGGAAGCGGCTACTTGGATGGCTGACACGTGTCGATTAAGGAAAAAGGGAAGGGGTTGCTGTTGTCAGCTGGATGGAGAGAGGATGGAGAATAAATGAATTCATTTCCTTTTCTATTTATATAAAAATGCCATTTCCATTTAGGGTATATGTTTTAAAACCCCTAGAAAACCCTAATGTCCCTATTTTATTTGAATAGAAAAAGTATCCAATTATTTATAATAACACACCCTTAATAAAACACATATATAAGGTTTAAATTTCATTTAAACTAAACCAACTTGATCAACAAATATTTATTTTAGAGATAGAGAAAAATATAATTTAGGGATTTCAAACATCAAATTTAATTAACTTCCTTAGAACAAAATTATTTAGAGCCGAGAGAACTTTCCAAATAAAACCCATAATAATACTTAAATAACTAGGGTGTTACACCTCTGAGCTGATTAGTGCGAGCTTTGCTTGTTGCCCCATAAATCCGCTCGAGAGCTTTTCAGACTTCTCGAGTCATTGTAAGATTGATATCATCTACTGCAATAACCGGTGACAAAGACCCAAAAAACCATCCAGAAAGAGCGTGGTCAATAGTGGTCCATTCCTCAATTTAAGGTTTGGAACACAGAGAGTTTCATCATCAGCACTTTTCACATCAAGAATTTCTGAAGGCTGCTTGTTAGTGCTGAGAACAAAACCATTAACCTTCTTGCCCTGAAGAGTCGCAAGAACCATCCCCCTCCACAGCCGATAATTTGGATAGTCAAGCTTCATGATTAAAACAGTACTCAGGGGATGACCAAATGAAGACATGATAAGACTTGCAGCAGGTAAAGTGGTTCCGATTGCTGGTTCGATGGTGTTGATTTCGTTTGAAGAAGACGATTGTGTGCTTTCAGCCATAAGTCTCTGATACCAACTTAGAAAACCATAGAAAAGACAAAGAGCAGAGAGAATCAAGAGCAGAGAATAATAACGAATTGCTTGGTGTGTTATTCCATTGAAGTGCCGAGAATAAATTAGAGAGGAATACAACCCTAGAATACAGGGGAACAAATAAAAGAATGACACGTATAAAACTGTCTAACAAACTATTCATAGAGGAGACGACACCGTTTAATAAAAGGTCAGAAAACCAAAATGGGGTCGTTTAGATATTTGTCCTAATAAAAAGGCACAGATATATAAAAAAAATGTTCAATCGAAACAAACTCCAAATTCAAATTGAAGGCATAAAAGAGTTAATTGCAATGATTATCAAATTTGAGGATGTAATTGTTCAAACTAAAAGTTTAAAGGTTTATGCAATTTTCTTTAAAAAAAATATTGAAGAATAGAATGAGACAATCTATTTTTTATTTATAAATAAATAAATTTAATAGTTAATTGCTTTTACAAATTTTTTATAATAAATTTGAATATATTAAATTAAAAATTTTGAGAAATCACACGAATTTCTTATAACAGATTTCCATATATTCTCTTTATTTTAACTATTAATTATTATGACAACTTTCCATTAAAATAAATAAAAATAATAAGTGAAAAAAAAAAAAACCTTTTATCTATAAATAATTTATGAGAAACTTATCAGATTAGTCAAATTGAGAAAATAATTACAAATATGATCACTTTTAAAAAAAAATTAGTAACTATAGTTATAAATATTAATAATAATATTGTATCAATAATAAATATTTTGTATCAATGAGTATTTATATTAGAGTATTAAAATGTATTAATAACTATAAATACAAATATTTTAAAATTTGATTACATTTATAATTATTTTGTGAGAATAGACTATCTATTACAATTTCCTATAAATTATATCCCATATATATATATATATATGGAAAATTGCATCAACCAATATGATAATTGTAACAATTAACTCATAAACTTGGAATTTGAGCAATCATCTTCTTAAAATTTGGTAAGTGTTACAATTAATTCTTACTAAATTGAGAGGATTTTCACATAATTTACTCAAGGATACCTAAATAAGAAGCTTAGGGCCTGTTTGATAACGTTCTCGTTTCCTGTTTCTTGTTCTGTTTTTATTTAGAACAAAAAACAAGAATGTGTTTGATAACTATTTCTGTTTCTTATTTCTAAAAAAATAAGAAACAGAAACAAAACTTGTTTGATAATCATTTCTAGTATCTAGTTTTTTTTTTTTTTTTTTTGTCTTAAAAATAAACATTACAAAAATTAAATACATGCTAAAAAATCATGAAAAATAGGAAATGTGTTGTTGATATATCTATAGTAAGATTATGAAATAAAATAAAACAATTATGTATAAATACTATATTTATATTAATCAAGATAGTTTATAAATATAAAATTT
>JBBMKA010093610.1:0-12872 GCA_037833695.1 Sechiopsis laciniata
TCTAGGTTTCTCGTTATCGATAATCTGAAGGTGATGAAGAAACTTTGACTTTTCTCGAAAAGAACAAACTTCGACTGGTTAAAACGACGTCGTGGAATTGTTTGAAGTCAATAAAATAAAGGCATATTCACCACCATATTTAAATCACGAGCATAATATTTACCCGGGAATCTTACCGACACTTACAAATAAATTTGAATTTTATTAATTCATTTTGTGTGTGTTTTAATTTCTAACGTTCATCATCTAATTCTTTTTTCTTAATGTGAATTTCGATATTAAGACCTACAAGTTTGTTTTTAGATGGCATGATATTGAATCTCCAATTTGTATGCTCTTAACTCTTTGTTTAGAAGATATTAGTCTCTTTTTTTTCGTTTTTTTTAAAGGTATATATTAGTTTTTTAAGTCTTCCAATTTTCAATTTTCAATTTTCGCATCTTCTATAAATGAGAGAGATGTTAAATTTTCGGAGTTCTCATAAATCTATGCATGTGGGCCGCACGAGCCTAATAGTTTAGGGTTTGAACTTCAATCATTAGATTTGGGTATTTATGCTTATGGCATGAACTTGAATCTATTTTAATTTTGATATAAATTTCAACTAAATCAACTTTTGGTCTAATTAATTTAAAAAATTACATGTAAATTATTTTTTGAGTTGTTTAGGGTAAATGGATAAAGAAATTACAAAACTAATCACTTTTAAACTAATTAGCAAAATTAGTCATCTCTTTATAATTTATTTTTAATTAAAAATTTTATTTTAATGTCAAATGACATTAATACCCTCTAACATTAATACTCTCCTACTAAATAAATACCAAAAAAAACAAAAAACATTTAAAAAATGTTTCCACTGCTCCTACTCACTAATGTCAGCGTCGACGATTGCGGCAACTCACCAGCACCGCTGCCAGCGACGACGATCACAGCAACTCGATGGTGCCGGCGACCCACCACTTATACAACTCCCTAGGTTGAAGATGAGTTTATTTACAAAAATGACATTCTGTGTATTTATAAATACAATATTATTTATAAATATAGTATTATTTATAAACACAATATTATTTATAAATACAATATTGTTTTTTTATGAATACGGTATTTATTTATAATTAATACATTATTTATTTTTGGAGAAGAATATGGCTGAAAAATGGATGAAGATGGTCGGAAAAACGGCAGAATAAAGAAGAAGAAGATAGGTTAACCTTGAGGCTTGAGGCTTGATGCTCGTAAATCAAAGCTTGAAAGCGGCTTCAATGGAGTTTTCCGACGAAAAATATGGTGGCAAAGTGACGCTACTTGTGACGCTTCAATTGAGTTTTCTAGAGATGAGAGTTGGAGAAGAAAGAGAGAAAGCTGCTTCAATGAAGTTTTCTGGCAAAAAATCTAGCAACCGAAGATGGGTCACGTTGAAGAAGAAAGAGGGAGATGAGAGTTGGAGAAGAAAGAGAGAAAACGGCTTCAATGTAGTTTCCCGACTAAAAATTCGGCGACCAACCGTTGGAGAAGAAAGAGGGAGATGAGAGTTGGAAAAGAAAGAGAAATATGATTTGGGGAAGAAAGAGAAAAATGGGAGAGAGGAGAAGAAAGAGATTAATGTAGGGCAAAATTGTATTTAACAAAATCAATTAATTATTAAATAAAAAAAAAAAGATTATGGATGCAATCAACTAGATTTATAATTTCTTTTTAAAAAGTGGTTATCCACCACAATTTTCCTTTTTTTGGCTAAATTTGTTGTCAAATTTTTATTGGCCAATTTTTTTCAATCAATTCATTTTATATATCGAACTTGATCAATAACAATGTGTAATATTTCTTATTAATTTGTTAAGATCTTAAAATCTGTTTGACTAACTAGCAACAATAATAGCTCAACCTCTATATGTGTGTGTGTGGGGCTTCGATTTTTAAACTAAAAAAAAAAGAAAGAAATTATTTGGTCATTTCATTACACATCCATTTTGTTTACTATTATTATTGTTTACTTTTTCTTTATTTGTTTGAAGGTACCTCTAAATTTGTTTGTATAAAATGTATGTCTAAATCAGTGAAGTTAATTTCTCAAAAAAATAAATAAATAAATAAATCAGTGAAGTTAAACTTATTTAGAGATTTTAGTTGTTATGTATTTTATTAAATAAACCAAATTTGATTTTATTATTATTTTTAGTTACACTTGTTAATGTTTTTTTTTCCTCTTATCTTTAGGATTTTATTTATTAATTTGAAATTTCCTTGTTTTACAATATCCATTCATCTATACGCAAATGAGTTGGTTCGGCCCATAATTCATATGACTTAGTGGTCCATTCCGTATGACTTTCAAATGGCCCATTTTTCAAGCCCACAATTTTTTTTTTTTTTTTTAATAAATTGTATTTTTCACGAATACATATTTTGAAAAAAGAATATTGTTCTAGTTCTTTTTTTTTAAAACATCTAATTAGATGATATATTCTTAAAAATCTAAATCAGTTATATTTGCAAAATTAATCCTAATATTTAGCCAATACCTCATGAGACTATGCAGAACTTGATCCCATGAACTTGATCACCACACATGGGATCGGTGGTGTAAGATGTACTTAACTTTAAATTTTATTTGTTTAAACTTCTAGGTAAAAATTAATCGCCTTATCATATATTTAAATTTCATTTTATTTTGATGTGATGTAACGTCATTCATATACACCCCTCTTAATTTAGGCTACAAGATATTTAAATTAAAACTCTCCTATTCAACTTCACGCTTAATTTGAAAGTCACCAAATGTAACGTGAGATAAGAGTTAACTTTAACATAGTTGTCATATAGATTGAGATGTCTTACTTTAATTAAAGTGTTATTATTATTATTATACAGTTTAAATTAGAGAGAGGACCATAAACCATATATAGATGGTAGTACTACAAAAAATAAGATAAGAATTATCGTAAAGTTGAATTGAATAACGATCTAATCAATCAAATCAACAAACTACTAACTATTAGATATTTTATGTATAACATAAATCCTAAGATCTTGAATAACATGATTATTACGAAATGTAATTGAATCTTATTAGGATTAAAGTATATCTCCTGACATTGTGATTCAAGAACCTTTAATTCAACACAAGGAATGAGCGTTGATATTGAAGTTTTCTCACAATTGCTTCAATAGAAGAAATTGGTTTCTCCCTCCTTGCCTATAAGCTTAAGTTATCTTAATGCTTCTTTCTCTTTCACTTTCACACATTTGAGATGGACAAATGTGTTCCTATTTATAGGTAGTGGGAGGACCAATATATGCCTTCATTTAAACATAAATTTAACTTTCCATCAAAGTTAACTTAAGAGAAACATAAATTTAAATGAAGATAAACTTACTTCTCATAAATTTTAGAGAAGTGAAATTCAAATTTCATAAATATTTCTCATAAACTTGAGAGAAATTTACAAACATTTCTCCTAACATACCAATTGAAAAACGTATGTAATTTTCTAAATAGACTATATTAATGAAGAATACAAGTTTCATTCTCTATGAAGAATGAAACGTTTGATATTTTCCAACACTAACTATTACTATTTTAGTTAAAAGTCACTTTATCCTAATGATAGAGAAAAGACTTTTCATGTGCGGATGAATTTCAATTCTTTTTATTATCATTTATGGATTGGACAAACAAGATAACAACAAGCGTCTAACATTTTAAAATGTATTTAATCGTCATATATGGGTAAACATAAGCAAATGCATGTGTTAAAGTTCCAACTTTCCAAAAATTAATTCTTTTGCGCACAAAAACATAAATAATAATAATAATAATAATAATAATAATAATCAACATTCTACATATTAAATTCTTATAAATCACACCACTTTCGGTCGATAATAGTATTATAATATCGAAACTAAAAAACACAAAATTACTGAGAATAAAGAACATTCTCTGCCAAATTCCGAGATCCCTCTGTTTTTAATCGATGTACACATTTATAATTAATTAATTAATAATTGTTTTTCGATATGAAATAATACTGATCAAACTATTGAAGATTGCCAGAGCTGTGCATTTTTTACTTTAGAAACACTTTCCACTACTTCAAATGGCACAATGTCTCCAACAATAATCACCATCTTAGTCTCCAAATCTATTGTATAAGAGCTCACTCCTGTTCATTCAAAATTAAAACCATCAAAATTATTTTAATGTTAACTTAGCAATGAGCTTTGTGTATTTTAAGGTAAGAAAATTGTTGACCAATGTTAAATCCTACAAAAAAAACTTAGTAATAATAAAGATGTTTACTTCTCTTAAACTTATAAATTTCTCTTTTCTAATATTATCCAAACCTCTCATCAATTCAAATAGTATTTTTTCAAATATGGTATACTATTTTTTAATCATGCTAGAAAGTATCATCTGTTTTTAAAGTTCAACCACAAATTTTATATTTTACAACTATTGGCTAATTATAACAATGATATCAAGGTTGATCACAAATTTCTCAATTCAACATTCAAAGATTTTAATGATCATGACGAAGTTAGATACTTGAGTCTAATTTCAATATGAATCGAAATGACCAATCTTAATTACATAGGTGAACAAGAATCTAACTAAATTTTGTAGCAACTAAAAAATACTCCCTTGAAAATTGAATAATGAATTTGGGTCAAGCATGTTTTATATACTAAATCTTGTTAAATGATCAATCATGAACTCATAATAGATTAAGCTAAGGTTAAGCTTTGTTAATTAGAGGTGCTAAAGTGTTTATACCTTCCATCTTTGAAATATGTTTCTCCACTTTTCTTGCACAGCCTCTACAATGGATGGATACCCTCAAAGTCACCATCTACAAAATCAAAACACAAATCCAAGGAAGAAAAAAAAAACAATCAAATCCAAAATCCACTTTAAAACTATAATTAATAATGATAAGAAAAACAAAATTAGCTTCATAAGAAATTACCTTAGGCTTGAGTTGAAAGGCCAATGTTTGGTTTCCATTAACAACATCCTTCAAAGTGAGAAACTGATCTTTGTTAGTAGGAATAAGTGGTTGTTTATCAAACTCATCTTCTTCTTGATACTCATCCATGGAAGAGTTTATGCAAAAACAAGAGGCAGAGCAACAAGATGATGAGGGACTAAAATTAAAACAATCCAAAGCTTTTGAGAGTTTTTTCTGCAGCTTTCCCATTTGAAATCAACAATCCCCAATTGCACAAATCCAAAGTGAATATCTTAAGAAAAACAGAGTAATTGTAAGAACACTTTTTTTTTTTTTTTTTTACATGTAGTGGTCAAGATATATATATATTTGAAGTAGGAAAATGTGTAACTTTAGAGTCTTGGTATTTATAGTAAAGTGGGAAAGATTTAAATGGAAAAAGAGAAGACATTTTTAGGGACCGAGTGGAAGCAAAAAATAATGGCTCAGCTGGGTTGCCGCCGAGTGCTTACCGACCACAAACAATAAAATAAATTCTGAATTCTAGAATTAAACAAATATGATTATAGCATACTTTTGTTTCACCACCTATTCAACCAATCAACCAAAAAATTTAAACATCAATTAACATTTTTCTTCACTTGTGAGTTTTGAATTTTTTAGAAATGTCTTACAAGTAGAAATTTCTGTTCCGATAGCATGTTGAATTATGTTAAACCACCAATCAACTCAAAAGCTTAAGTTTGTGGGTTGAAATAAATTTAATTATATCAACTAACACTAAAAAAAGAGTTGATTTTTATGGTTGGCAAATTCACTCAGTTCAACTCAACTCAATTTAGACTAAAAATAATATTATATATGTAAATTAATTAATAAGATATGTTCTTGACATATTGGTATGATACGTGCATATTAAGTATATTATTATACAATTTTTTATTATTATTATTTTACCTATTTATGAATTATGAGATGAGTCTTGATAGAAGAAAAATGAAATAAAAAATAATTCGATAATTCAATCCAATTCAACGCATAAATATATGGGTTTTATTGATCCATTGCTCTTATACATATGGTTCAATAAATTTGTGGATTGACCACCCAAAAATTTAGAAAAAAAAATTCTTCTAATTTTGGACCATGAATACTTTTATCATCCATAAGAGAATTATGAGTGAAAAGTATTTATTTGAATAGAGGGGTAAGAAGTGAGTGTACAAACAAGTGAGTGTGCTCACAATTGTTTGTTTGAATAAAGATATTATAAATAGTTATAAGCAGGTTATAAGAAGTTAGAAACTCCTTGTTTGAATGAACTGAGTTGTGAGTGGTTTTAGCAATTTCAAATTTATAATTAATTTAATACTTATTGTAGATTTTTCATTCAAAATTAATGGTCTATTTAGACTTTGTACCTTTTTTTTATTGAGAAACTTAGACTTTGTACCTTTAAATATATGGTAATTAAACACTATCTTTTATTTGTTTTGTGATATACTTTTTTATTTACACAATCAATTCCACTAAATTGTTAAAAAAAAAAAAAAAAAAAAACAAGGAGACATTTAAACTATTGTTTAATAGTGCTTTAGGTGTTGCACTCACCATTGGGATCACCCATTATACTAATGAGTAAGTTAGTTGTTAACTTCTCATTCCATCTATAATAACTTTTAGAGAATTATACTACAACAATTTACATTTTAAATATAAATAATGATAATTTTTAGAGAAAAATACATTTTTAGTCCTTAAATTTGGAATATAATTTCTATTTGGTGCCTTTGTTTTAAAATTAAATAATTTTATCTTTATATTTAAAAAATATTCAATTTAAATGCTCAATTTTAATTCATGAAATAAAAAATCATTAATTACATAAAGTAATATTAATTACAATAACGATAGAATTAATATTAAATTTTAATAAATAAATTTATAAAAATATAAAAATATAAAAATAAATTTTAAAAATAGAGAAAAACTAAAATTCAACATTATTAAAATGTCACTAATGAAAATGAATAAAAATGTTTAAAATTTAGAAAGTAAATTGACACTGCATGGACCAAAACCATGAATAAAAAAAAGATAGATTATGATAAGTGCAAAAATAAATAGAGCAGTGAGCAGAGCAGCATGAAAAGGAAACAAAAAGCAAAGGCTTTTTTGGCACCGCCCACCTGCGGGTGACGGGATTGTTTGGCTGACAGACTTGTTTTTGTCCACCTTCAACAATTATTATTATTATCATCATTATATATTTATACAATTATTGGAGCCTCATCACTTCATATTTTTCATTATTGAATCAATTTGGTTTGGTTTTTAATATTTTTTTGCCTTATAATTATGGTTCTGGGCCATGTGAAAATGGGGGGTATTTTTGGAAATTTATTAATGAGGAAAGAAAGGGCAGTGGCCTAGAGGGATTTATGGATCATGTTATGCACGTGCAGGTCACGTGAGTTTTGTTATATTTTTTTGGAACAATGTATTGAAAAGCTTGGTTGGAAAAAGCCTTAAAATAATGCAACATCAGCATGTAACATGTTCCCTGTTTTGGATAGAGTGGACTCTGGTTTTGCCAACTGGAACTTATTGCATTTAGAACTGGCCCCATTTCCCCTAACTTGCTTAATAATTTCTTAGATTTGACCACTTCTTCATCAAGCTTAAAGTTAAATATAAATTATTCCTTAGGCTAAATTCATTTCAACTATTATATTATAGGTATAGTCTTTAAATTTTCATATTTATGTCTATTTAATTTTTCAATGGCAATAATTATCTAATTGTTCAATTTTGTGTCAAACAAACCTACTTATTGCTTTAAAAAAAATTTAAATTAGATTTTGACCTTTTATATCTATTTAAGCAATTCATAATTTTTTTATTGTGTGAGTTAATTAATATATTCAGTATGTCAATTGATTTGTGATCATTTTAGCGAAAGTAGACTTAAATTTGAAAACTTAAGAATTTATTTTAAATTTTTATAGTTTGAAGGCTAAATATATATAAACTTAAAAGTTATGGGATAAGACTTAGTAAAAATAATTAGACAGATTAAACTTGTAATTTAATCATCACTAATAATAATTTTAGTTTTCAACAAGAATATAACTCAATCGATATAATGTATATATTAAAGATTAAGAGGTGGTGTGTTTGTAATTAAAAAAAAAAAAGAAAAAAAAGAAAAGAGATGGTGTGTTTGAATCCAACTCTTGTTAGAACCTAGAAAAAAGGGATGTGGATATTTTCACTGATAATTTAGAATGGAAGAGAGATCTTGTTAAGTATCTCTTTCATAAGTTCGATGCTAAAACTATCTTGAATGTTATGAAAACGAAAATCAACAACCAATCGAAGAATAAAGAAAACGTGAGAGAGAAGAAGAAACACACAGAATTCACGTGATTCACTAACGTTGTATTAGCTAATCCACGAGTAGAGAGAGGACAGAGTTTTATTAAGAAGAAATGAACAATACAGAATTACAGAGTGAATGTGATAATACGGCTAGGGTTTAATTCGAATTTATATATGTACTCTCATTAAACCCTTTACAGAATGCGTGAGCATAAAATAGAATGCGGATGCGTAAGCACATGTGGAACGCGCAACATAATGCAGAGTCGCTTACGCTATGGAGCGCGAATGCGGGTCGCACTAAACTTATGTGGAATGCATTGTTGCAATGCGCGATGCAATTGCATGCAATGTGAAAAGCGTTTGTGCAGCGAGATTCCCGACTACTAATCGCATGACGTTAATGTGTTCAAGGCATAACTCAACATTGAATATATGGGAAGCATGTCATAAATACTCACAAACCCAATAAATTAAACAAGAAATGTTTGACAAGAATAATTTACATTTATTGAAGATTTTTCTCAAAGTTATAAACTTGGTTTATACTTTTCGCTCGATCTCACTTAACTTTTCTTCTTCTTTAACTCACTTCACTTTTATTTGATGTTTGATATCTCAATCCATACCATACATCACATTTATAAAACTCCATGGAAAAGTTTAAATCTACAACTCTCACACATCTAGGATCTATAACTCTATTTTTTTACTTTAAACTTACTTAACTTTATTACATGCTCTTTACCAACTTTTCTAAACCAACAAAATTAAAATGTAAAACTTACCGTTAGTTAATTTATTAACTCATGAAATTTAATTTGCATAACTTAAAAATATGTTTAACTTTCAACTGAATAACCCCTTGGGGCATTTTTTGGATGAAATTATTTGGGAAATAGATAATAAGTGTATACCACTTAGCCAATAAATTTAATAACTAGAGATTTACTTTATCATAATTTTGAGAGTGATATATATATTGTTTGTTGGTGTTATATTAATTAATTAATGTTTGAGAGCTATTAATTAATGTTTGAGAGCTATTTAAATCATGGTGACCCAGTTTGAATAACATTTTGTTGTTTTTACCCAAAAAATAGAAAAGAAATTTTTTTAAAATAAAATGTGTCCAAGGCACATATATAGGCACCAACATTTATATCATGTCATCTTAGTTTAGTTTTTTTTTTTTTAATGAAATTCTTAATGTTGGGATTTAATATTGGCGTGGAGGAAATGTCCATTCGACCTTACGGAGTTATGAAAGGACACTAAATTTATGGTCCAATACAATGAGAAAGAAGGGGGCTTTTATTCTTTGCCTCATTGATTAAATACTTAACTCTTGACCTAATTTAATGTCAGCAATTGGTTGTTTATGTAGCAAGTAGTACCTACAGTGTGCACTTGTGTGTGTTGTAAACTATAATCTAATATTACTTATTATATGAATACTTTATTGGTGTGACAAAATTTTATTTAATTAAGGATTAGGTTATCTTATGCTAGCTGATCAAATACTATAAAGTGGATTGCAAAACTGTTTTTGTCCAAGAATCTAAGGCATTTTCCCTGTGGGGCAATATTCTAGCTTTTTTTAGTTCATATATTCCTAGTCTTAAAAAAATGTATGCATTACAAGTTTTTTTTTATTTTTTATTTTTTATTATTAATTTATAATGATTAGAATCAAATAATTAAGAATCTAGCTAACTCAATAATAATTAATATATATGTTCTATTGAAATATAAGAAGCTCGAACACTCACCTCGAATATTATCAAAATTTAGGGATTATTTGGTTTGAGTTAATTTAAAATATCCAAAGAACATACATCTCAATTACCTAACATATATTTCATGCCAATCTTAGATTACTAGATATTTTGAAATTCTGCCAAAAGAAGTAAAGTTTCAATGATATCATATATGACTTAATAATCAAGAAATTACATGTTCGAGCTTCCTGCCCTCAAATGTTGTTGAACTAAAAAAAAATTATATTTTGAAATTCTTGAACAGCTTAGAATCCTTGTATGAAGAACATTTGAAAAGATTTTGATGCTCTTTTGATACGATTCTTGTAGTGAGGAAGCACATATTGACAATTGTGTCTCACATTTAGTTTCATCAATTTTTAATTTATCTATTTAAAAATTTTATATTTATTATTATTATTTTCTTTGAGTACATATAAGGAGACGAGAGATAAATACCGATTTCGAGATTGAACCTGTTACATTGGTTTACAACCAAACAATGAAACCATTGCACCACTAATTCATTCCGTAAATTTTTTTTTTTTTTTGAATTAGTTCACTAACGAACAATTATGTCAAATCAGCTATATTATAAGTTGCATTTGCATACAAATAAATTCTATTTATATTAGCTATAATTATAAGTTTTTTTTTAGAATCAGCTATATTTATAAGTTGCATTTACATACAAATAAGTTTGATTTAAATGGTATATTATGTATCTCAAATTATTTTTTCAATTGAAATTTGAAGTTTTTTTTTTTTGTTATATATATATATATATATTTTAAACTTTTTCAAAGATGAGTGTGGTTAATTTTCTTAAACTAAATTTGCATGAAATAAAGAGCATAATAGTAAAATGGGCATAAATTTAGCTACAGATATTGAAACGAAATAAAATTAAAGTCTATAGTTGAAGAACATATCAAAATTATAATCAAAATTTATTGCAAACAAACAGGAAAAATGTAAGAATTTTACTGCCAACTAAATTTTCAAAAGTTAATAACTCCTGCTACATAACTCTAATTGACTTAAGTTTCAAAAAAAAAAAAAAAAAAAAAAAAAAAAACTCTAATTGACTTTAAACTAAAGCCTACTTATCACTAATAGAGCAATAATAAGAAGGTAAAATTTTAGATCAAACGAAAGTCGGAAGTAGAATCTAGAAAAAGTACAACAAAATGTGAAAGTGCAAAAATTTATCTAAATAATTAAAAAAAAAAAAAAAAAAACTAACTTAAGTTGCAAATCTAATTAAGAACGAGATGGTACAAGAAAAGAGGCTTATATTAAAGACGTTAGAACATGCTTGAAAAAATATGACCAATTTCTCAATTGATTAGATGTCAATTCTAAAACATGCTAGACAATCAATAAATTAATATTATTAACAAATTCTAAATCATGATTAAGATTTATAAACTTAATGTATTAATGATTTGATCTCATGTATCGAATGGGTCAGTGGCGCAATAATTTCATTGTTTGGTTGTAAACCAGTCAGCATCACTGGTTCGATCTCTAAAATCGGTAATTGATTAGACGTCAATTTTAAAACATGCTAGACAATCAATAAATTAATATTATTAAAAAATTCTAAATCACGATTAAGATTCATCACAGGTTCGATTTCTAAAATTGGTATTTGTACCCCTCCCTCATATGTACTCAAAAAAAAAAAAAAAGAAGATGTGATCTCATGTTAATATTTTTCTGAAAATTACTTACAAACATGCTAAAGTGTAGAGATTTCGACCATAAAGTCCAAAGTTTGTGGCAATTAGGAGTGAGGCCCAAATACAAAAATGGACCTGGCCCACATACTCCAACATACCACAAAGTTTAGGAAAAGGCAATTTTACACCAACTTTTAGAAAATTCAAGGTTTCTTAATTCAAATATATGATATTTTATCATTAACTAATTCAATTTTTTTAAAACAATTATCTAATTCAATTTAAGATACTAACATTAGAGGGCATAAGTGTATTCATGTGACCAAAAATTCATAGGTTCACTAATTCAATTTAAAATTTCAAAAAATAAAATAAAAATAATAATAATCAAATTTCACAAATTAAAGTGGGTTAACTCAACCGTAATGGAATGTAATATTGTTATTGTTGTATCCAATTATTTATTAAATTTAACGGGTTTGCATGCAACATTTCTTATTATTTAATATATTTATAGTTTATTTTCGACAATATAAATTAGGAAGTGAATAATTCAACATTGGTAAATGTAAATAAATAATAATTTAGCATTATTAATTCGGAGGAGGATTTTGACAGGCTGTTCTGGAACCATAAAATGGATATGCTTGAATAATTATCAGGATATGTACCAACTGTTAGATGGCCTACAGTTTGTCACTTAAATTAACACGAATAAATGTTGCTTAAAAAAATTAGAACAATTAAATTTTCAATAATTCTTTAGGCAAAACGTTAGGTTTATTTACTGAATTAATTCATTAATTCGGTGAAGTTGTTCATTTCAGCAAACTAGAGAAAAATAAGAAGGTTATGTTCTCACAATAAAAAGTGAAAGAAAAATAGTTTAGGTTTTGGGATACTTTAGATTAAACTTTAAAACCTCTTAATCTAAGGTTTTCTTATCACTAGGTCAACCTATAGTTATATCACGTAATTATACAATTTTATTCCGGCTTAATTCATTAGATAACGTATTATAAATTGTCTTTTGGAGAATGAGGAACTTTTTTTTTTTTTTTTTTTTTTTTTCGGGGGGGGGGGAAAAA
>JBBMKA010093629.1:0-12870 GCA_037833695.1 Sechiopsis laciniata
TTGGAAAAAAAAAAAAAAAAAAAAAAAAAAAAAAAAAAAAAAAAAATATATATATATATATATATATATATATATTAATGGTAATGAATGAACTATCTAATTAAATAATTACAAACAAAGTCAAATTTTAAAATATTTATATTAATAATTACTAATAAGTTTCAATATTGCAGTATTATGTATTATTAATATAATGACTGTTAATTTTTTTTTAAATATTCATATTTATAATTATTTTTTGAATTTGACTTACTTTTTAATTTTCTATTATTATTTTTTAAGTAAATAAGAAGTTGTCTTACTCAAATCACAACTCCAAGGCTATTGACATTGAGTATGCTAATGTTGATAATATAATATATTTCTTAATGATTAATAAATTTAAGCAAAACTGTACATGATAGCATTTTGTCACAAAATAAGTACAAATATAAGTAATTTTTTTTAAAGTATATATATTGAAATGAACTTTTAAAATATTTGTATCAATAGTCATTCATGCATTTTAATACTACATTATAAATATTTGTTAATATAGTATTATTATGATACCAATGACTATATATATATATAAATGATCTTATTTATAATTATTTTATGAATTTGACTTTTTCCTAAATTTAATGACGTGAGTCTCCTAACATTGTTTTTTTTTACATACCCCTAACTATTCTATTGTTTATAATTATTTATAAAATATTTTGTCAAGCACGTGTTCTTGACAAAGTGTTTTTTTTTTTTTTTAATTACAAATATTAAATTCAAACGAGTGTAATTTAACACAAATTAAATCATACATGCATATATGTTCTAAAAAAAAAACATGCATATATATATATATAATCATACCATCTCATTCATACTTTATCTGATATAAAAATACAAGTTAAACAATCAAATCGTCTTATTTTAAAAAAACCATGGGAACTTTTTATGAATACTAAAAAATGAAAGAAATTCAATAGATTTGAAAAAAATTTACAAAAAAATAAAAAAAATATAGCCAAAACTCAAAAATTATTTCACTCACTTGTGATATTCAACCTCATCGAAAATAGGAAAGGAAATCTTGAAACCAATTAATTAGTTGAACTCATATAAAACATTCAAATAAAAATAATGACTTCAAATAAGTATAACTTACAAAGCTCAATTCAAATTACAATAGCTAACCGAGTAAGAATCATAAATTTTGTTTGGTTACATTAGGTTATAATTTTATTTTTATCGCGTTGCTTTTACTAAAAAAATGTTGGTTTAAAAAAATTATCATAATCTAATTAAGTCGCATCGTGAATACTCTTAAATATAATTGACTGAAATCAATAATTAATTGATAGAAAACAATCAATTAATTGTAATCAAGTGAAATTGATTATCAATCAAGTGATTGCAATTAAGTGACGATAAAAGCTTAGATATAAATCTTGAAATCACTTTCTTCCCATAACGTTGTAATTTTGCCAATCAACATTTCATCAAAACTCGTTAAAACATAACATTTCTTTGAAATTGTAACTATTAAAAAACTCCGTTGAAAATAAACAAAGTTATTCCTCTAAAAAGCTTAAAGTTTTCAAAAGTGATTATAAATAATTCTCTTAAACTAATAATTATTTTGATTATCTTAACCGAAGTTTAGGGTGTTAAATACAAAATTTCTCCATATTTTCGCTTCATTAAGGGTGTGTTTGGAGCAAGGACAGTAATGATTAAGTGAGAATGAGAATAAATTGAATAATAGAGAAGAGAATGATTATTTGTGTTTGGGGTGAAGGTAATGATTATGAGAAGAATAATTATTTATATTTGGAGTGAAGATAATGATTATCAAAAAAATAAAATATTGAATATAATATGAGTGAAAATAGTGATGTGATGCATACAACATTATTAGAGAAAGAATAAAAAATAGTTAGGAAGAGAATAAAAAAAATGATTTTTAAAAAACTTAATTGTGAGAGGAATAATTTTCGATGATCCAAACATGAAAAATCCTCATTTTCATTTTCATTTTTATTCTTGGTGGTCCAAACACCCCCTAAATATTGTTTGGCTTTTCTTCTTCGATCTTTTAAAAAAGCTACATGTTTAGTAAATTCAAAATTATCATCATTAAAAAAGGCAAATAATTCATAGAAGAAAAATAAAAAGTATATAGGAGCAATTGAATAGCTGCTGGGTAACTGCAGCCACCTAAGAAACAACCTAAATGCTCATAAAACCAACCCTACACTATTTGCATGGAAATTTGCAATGGTAGATGATGTTGATGATGATACAGGCGGGTCCCACTCATAAGCACGAATCTCGACAGTCTGATCTTAAACGCACGGCCAAGATTCGCTGATCCACATCGGAACAACCATGCGAAGTGTCGCACCATAGCGTTCGCTACTTGGAGAAAAGTTTGTCTCCCTCGCGGCCCATGTGATCAGATTGTCCCCGGGCCCACCACAAGAAGCTTGAATTAGTATTTGATATATTAATTAATTAAACAGAAAAAAGAAATCGAAGCCGAAATCCTGATCATGTCAAATCAAACTATATATGGCGCGTGTTCCGTAACGCTCCAGAATTAATTAATACAAATTTAGAATTTCCATTCATTGTACTGATATTTTCTTATTGAAAAGTTTGGGATTGACTTCTTAGTTTTATGGTATATTTGTTTTTTTGGGTATGAACAGCTTCTCAACAATTTTTTGTTTGTTTTTCTTATAATTTACAATCATTTTTAATCTTTTTTCAACTGTTTTTAACAAATATTCAATCCCTTTTTGTATAAGTCTCACCTTAAATCTCATTAAACATATTTTTTAATCTCGATTAATATCAATATTCAAATGTATTTTCAAAAGTAATTTTAACTCTATCGAAAAAGTCAATAGTGTGTTGGTTTGGTTTATTGATTGTATTTCAATTTAATTCTACTCGATTTTGAAATGAATTATTTCATACAAATTTATTAATTAATAATAATTTTAATTCATAAAAAACCTCTTTTTTTAATAAAAATTTTTAGGTAAACATATTTCTTAAACTATGAAAAATTAATATGAACAAATTTGTAAAAAAAATATAGTAATAAATTAACAACAAATACTAAATTTCAACTTTATTATCATTATAAATATTAAAATTTGACATTTAAAAGTAAAATAATCAAAATAAAACAAAATTGAAAGTAAATAGACTAAAATGAAATTTTAGTTTTTTTTTTCTAAGTTGTTAATATTTTAAAAAAAATAATTAAAACAATAAATAGAATTTAATGAAGTTAAAGAAAAATAAATAAATATTTTGAAGTTATGAGTTTTTCTTTTTTATTTCTGTGTTGGGAAACAAATATTTTAACTACTACATAATATATTTTGTTTGCTTAATAAGGCCTATCATATCCTACTATTTCCTATTTCTTTATTTTTTGGAAGAATATATTTTAAATATATTTTTCTACTACTCTCTTAATAATTGAAATATAATTGAAATTCTAATGATCTATTTAATGGTAAATTTAGTTCAAATTTTTAAAATTTACTATTGCGTGATTACTAATATGTTTAGTAACAAAATATAAAACTAAAAATTGATTGATAATTCAATATGATAGTTTTTTATTATCTCATGATTTATATGTGAATCAATGAACTAAAATGTCATGAATTTGAATTTTTCAATTTGAATTATTATTCAACTAAAAAACATAAAAATGCTTTTTAAGATTAGTCAATGATAATTGAGATGAATAATTAAAATTCATAAATTTTTAATTATAGATTACTCAAACCACATTTAAAAAAAAAAAAAAAATGTATCAACCACTATTAACCAAATCTCCAAACAAGTAGTTGATTTCTCCACTACTTTAACCTCATTCCTCAAATGAGTAGATAATCGCTTATAACTACTATTAACCACTTATTTCCCCTCGACTCTACTCCACTCTTTTCTGCAAAAAACAAACACACCCTTATTGTTGAGTGTTAATCGAGTTAAACATTAGGAATAGACGATTAATTTTAAAAATCGATATTTGACTCTTATTTAATTAAAAAGTATTGTTTGTAGTTTCATCTCTTAATTTATACTAAAAAAATATTTTTTTAAGGATAAAATACTATTTTTTTAGAATAATACTAATATCCTAGTTTATTATTATGAGATTAAAATTATTGGATGTACATTGATACAGTTGAGATATTTTTGTTGGCGACATTATTATTATATTCTTATCATCAAATAAATTAAATTTAATTATTTTTTTGGGTAAATTATAAATTTGATTGGTTTGATGAAAATTAGAATTTAACCATTATGGTTTCAAAATCTATAATGGGTATCATTTTAAAAACTAGGATTGAGTTAATACCGAGAGTCGTAATTGTTGATGAATTAATTATGTATAAGTTAGTTATTCATAACTTAATAATAACAATATGGGTTAAGTGATCGACCGAACAAAAAACATCTCTTACATGTACATAGTCATATATGTATACTTAATTCGATAATAATTACAACGATAATGACTATATTTTAATTTTTATCGAATCATAGGATTAAATTTTAACTTACAAGACTAAATTCGTAATCATAACAACTAAATTCAATCTTTCATCTACTTTATTATATATATAAAAAAAAAACCAATCTTTCATCAAACTGTATAGTCTAAGTGTATTATTTACTCTTATTTTTTGAAAGCATATAAATTTAGTTAAATTAAAATATATTTTATGTAATTTTAAATGCTAGTATATAGTTTGATTGGTAGAAAGTCGAAATTTAATTTTTGTATTTTTAAAAACCAAGATTTAGTTCGTATCATTTTATAAAACTTATAAAATGGTTCATATCAATTTGTAATCGCTAACACATTGAGTGCGGAAAAATAACTTAAATATGCAGGTACGAATAATAATAATAATAATAATAATAATAATAATTTGATGGAAGAAAATGATTATGGAGTTTTTTGACATTCACAGTTCTATACCAACTCTCGCATTTGTACATTAATGGCAATTCATATTCGTTAGTTCATAATTTCACTTTTTTAATTTAATTTAATTATTTATTATTTATTTTCCACCCCAATTCTCTCTCTTTCCTTTTTCACTCTCTCTCTCTCTCTCTCTCTCTCTCGCTTTCAGTTTCCACTCTCTTTCTCTCTCTGAAATTCTCCGTCCCCCCGTTCGCTGTGCTTCGACGAACTCTATCGCATATTTATTCACTGTTTTCCGCCATTGAAGACCATCAAATCCTTCAAAGTTTACGCAATTTTTGTGTTTCTTCGTATTTTTGCGTACAATGAGCGAACCAGATGAGAGATTTTCCGGCTTAGATCCACCGTTCGCAGGTAAGTTCTCCGTTTACGCTTTCGCTTTTTGGTGTTTTTTTCCCTTCATAACTCCGTTGATGGATGTTCGTCTTTGCATTTAACCGTTCTGTTCGTATTTTCACCTTCTTCGATAATGCCATTCATGTCGACTGACCTTTTGCATTTATTTTGTTTGGCCTTTTGGTTCTTTTTGTATATTTTAATTTTATTTTCTCTCCCCAAACAGTACCTCCATGTTCAATGTCGCTGTTTATCGATTCTTTTTTTTGCCGTAGGGTTTCTTCTTATGCATTGCACGATCTATGCAATTTGTTTTTTGTTTCCCTGATTTTGTTCTTTACTTTTGCTGCCTTTTGTGTTTGGTCGAATGTGGATGGATATTCTGTGTACGCATGAGCCATGCTTGTGTTTCAGGTTATGGTATTGATTCTGGAAATTGCATAAGCAAGATGAGTATGGAAAAGAAAAAGGAAATAATTCATGAAATTGTCCATAAGTCCAAAGCTGCAACTGAAATCCTTAGGTCTCTTAGCCGCAGGGAGTTGCTTGAGATCATATGTGCTGAAATGGGGAAAGAAAGGAAGTACACTGGATATACCAAATCTCAAATGATAGAACATCTTATGAAGCTGGTTTCCCAGAAATCTGAGAGTACTTTTATACCAGACAAACTCAAACCGGCCATAAACGGCCACGAAACACGGACCGATCGACTATCATGCTCGTGGAATCGAATAATACTTCATTGGAGACCGATGGGGAATGTGCTGAAGTCAAGCTTTGTCAGAATGTGGCTTGCAAAGCACCTCTGAATCCAGAGTTTGCTTTTTGCAAGAGATGTTCATGTTGTATCTGCCATTGTTACGATGATAATAAGGATCCAAGTCTTTGGCTGACCTGTGGCTCTGACCCTTGTAATGAAAACGACTCTTGTGGAATGTCATGTCATTTGGAGTGTGCCCTGAAGCATGAAAGGACTGGGATTGTAAAGAATGGTCTCTGTGACAAATTAGATGGAAGTTTTTACTGCGTCTCATGTGGAAAGATCAATGGATTAATGGGGTATGTCATAGTTTATCTTTTTCTCTTAAGTTCTCCTTTTTAAACTGAATTATTGTTTGACTTGGATGCATCCTCCAAACGTGGCATAAAAGACAACCAACTCAATGTAATATAATTCCAACATGCAGGCAATATATAAACTGGATCTGGTATATAAAGAAATGGAATTATATTATACATGTAGACACCATGAATAGTCTAGTGGTCAAAAAGACAATTAGAAACCAAAAGATCGTGGGTTCAATCCATGATGACCACTTACCTAAGACTTAATTTCCTACGAGTTTTCTTGCAATTCAAATATTGTAGCGTCAAGCAGTATATCGAGTTACTTGCAAACTAGCTCGAACATTCATGGATATTAAAAAATATATATATATATATTTATATATATATACACATGTAGATTTGCTTTGTGTGCTCATTATATCTCTATTTGGGTTAGTTTATCAACTGATTAGAAAATTGCTGATTACAGAAGTTGGAGAAGACAGCTGGTAAATGCAAAGGAGGCCAGAAGAGTGGATGTACTATGTCTAAGACTATCCTTGTGTCACAAGATTCTTGTAGGGACAAATCTATACAAAGAAGTGCACAAAACAGTAGAATTGGCCGTGAATATGATGACAAATGAAGTGGGGCCCTTAGATGAGGTTTGCTTGAAGATGGCTAGGGGCATTGTCAACCGGCTATCCTGTGGTGCGGAGGTCCAAAAACTGTGTGCTTCTGCTGTAGAGGCCTTTGATTCTATGTGTTGTGTCCCTTACAGAGATGCTATGCAGAAGCGAGAAACACTGAGTAAGCATCTTTCCTTTTCTCAGTCATTTGAATTAATTTTATTAGTGTTTATCACAAAATATTTAGAGAGAATAAGTCAATTTATAATGGCCATCTATTTAGGAATTAATTTTCTACGAATTAACTTGACAACCAAATGTAGTAGGGTCTGATTAGACGGTTGTCTTGTGAAATAGTCGAAGTATGTTTAAGTTGATACAGACACTCGAAGTGTGGAGGTATATGCGTTTTGCTTTTAAATTCGATTGAAGTCAAATCTGAACTGGACGTGATGCTTATTATCAGTGGTAATTAGAATGATTACTTGGAGATACTTGGTCCTTGATTAATGGATTAATGCCATTTAGTGTAATTTTAAACGGAAAAAAGATGAAATGTTTTCTAACCGTTCATTGCAACTTGTCTTGGCAGACTGTGAGATCCTATTCGAAGATTCTTCCCCTACCTCTGTGATGGTCGTGCTCCGATATGATGATCGTCTGTTGAAAGACTTTTTAGGCTGCAGGCTTTGGTATCGTAAAGCTAATGTGGAGGATTATCCGGACCAACCATCTTTCATTGCGTTGAAGCCAGAAAAAAAGTTTAAGATCAATGATCTTTTCCCTTTAACCGAGTACTATTGCAAGGTCTCTTTATTTAGTAGCACACAAGTTTTTGGTGTTTGGGAAGCCAAATGGTGCACGCCCAAACCATCATCGCCTTGTCCAGCATTCGGAAACCATAGAAATGGAGAAATCAGGAACAGTAATAAACTTCAATCTCAAGTGGATTCAAAATGCAACCTGGTTAATCTTCATCCATTTGATGGACTCGGCAAGAGCAAATACGACAGGCCTTACAAAAATCCCTCTCCAAAAAACACCATCACTTCCATGAAACCTATATCGGTTTGTCCTTCCACGCCTTGTAAACTAAGCGAGACGCCCACCCTGCTCAGTTTGAACTGCAAGAGGAAAACCGAAGAAACCGACTACGATTACTCTGTTAGAATGGTGAAGTGGCTAGAGCACGAAGGGCACATCGACGAAGACTTTCGAGTGAAGTTCCTGACTTGGTTCAGCTTGAAAGCATCAGTACAAGACAGAAGAGTGGTGAGTGCTTTTATCGATGCTTTGATCGACGATCCGCCGAGCTTGGCGGGACAGCTAAGCCACACCTTCATGGATGAGATCTTCTGTAACCAGAAATCGGTTCCGAAACACGAATACAGCAATTGGATATGGCGTTAAAGCTCTCTAGGTAGTAGTGTGTAGGCTAATCTCTTTATAGATTTGAACATAAACATATGTTGGGCCAGTGTGAAGCAACCAAAGTAAGTAGGCCATTCATTTTGTGACTGACTGGCTGCTGATTTGGTTATAGCCAGATTCATACAACACGTGAAGATCCTCAGGTTTTAGTTTCCGTGCTGTGTACTTTGTTTTGCTGTTTTGGAATGTCACATTCAAGTAATTGATGAAAGTTGAAACAGTATTTTGTGATGGCGGCAAGCAGGAAATTGTATAGAGTTCACGTGGTTAAGACTGCTTTCATTCATGACTTGGATTGCACAAATAAATTCTAGGGTTTTTTTTTTTAGCATACATGATATAGAAGTATTTGCTTGGAGGTTAGGTTTATTAGCTATTAGGTTTATTTTCATAATTATGTTCTCTATGATTTAGTTTTTTTTTTTTAAATAAAAAATTATTTATTATCAGAAAATCTTTAAAATGTCAACAAAAAAAAAAAAAAACACCTTTCGAAAAGAGTTGTTTTAAATTACTTCTAAATAAGATTTATGATTTGGAGACTTAAAGTCTTGCCTTCAAAAATATTTGATTGTTGGAGTTAGCTTGTGCGCGCATCGACTATTGTCGAGACATACCATTTAATCCTATAATATTTGATGTTAAGTAATTCATAGGGAAGTAATTTTTTGATAAGCGACCATTATAGAATGAACTTAATACCAATATTACTACTACCTTTTCAGGTTTTTTTTTTAGATTATAACAATTGGAGGTGGGGAGACTTGAATCTAAGACCTCTCAGTCATTAGAAGAGGAGATATTCATTCAACCTCACAAAAATAATATCATGACTGATTAGCCAAATACTTTAATTTAATAGAATGACAATGTAGTTCAATATTTAGGTCAAGTCATGTAAGAAGTTAAAATGTCACGCTATCTATTCCTTTCTTAAGATTTTTTAATTTTTTTTTTCATTTGTTAATAAAATAATTAATAATAAAGGAACTCAAATTTCTTGGTATATGTTTTATGCCAGTAGAGTTTATGCTGGTAATTAATTTCCTTACGTTGGAAGCTGACATTTCTACCCATTATAAAGGTTGACATATTTGTTGACTATATCATATCTCAACCGGATAAGACAGCTTTTATACATTTAGTAAAACTTCTTTTTTTCTTTTTGAAAGACATTTAGTAAAACTTCAATTTAATCTTAGAACACAAATATATAATATGATAATTTGAAGCTCTTACTAATGGTAAGAGTTTACATAGCTTCATGACAAGATTATGCTTTAACCTTGAGATCAATGGTAACACTTTATGTCACTTAGTCTACACTTTTTTGTTAGCAAACTAAAACTTCGTAGGTATTACGACAACTGAAAAACAAATAGGCCTTAAAGTATTATTATCATTATTTTAATGTGCCTTAATTTATTCCAAATATCCATATTATCCTTTATTCTCTCTGTCAAATACCATAATAAAGCTAGATGACTAGAATAATTCAGTTCTAAAGAAATTGTGCCAAAGTATCCACTTTTTACCCTTTATCATACATATTTTTCCCCAAGTGTTGAGAATAAAAAAAAAAGTGACATTTTTGTCCCTAGATTTGAATTATAATTTCTATTTGGTTGCAATATTGCTATATTTCAAAATTAAACCGTTTATTCATGAAATTTCAATATTATTCATATTTAGTCATGAAATAATGAAATCATTAGTTTCTCTTTTGAAACAACAAAATCGTTAGTTATATAAAGTAATATTAATTAAAATAATAATTAGACTAATTTTTATTTTCAATATATTAATAAAATCATTATTTTAATTTTTAAGAAAATAGATATAAAAATAAACTTAAAAAACATACCAAAACTAAAAAACTAACATTATTAAAATGCAATAAGTAAAAATGAAATTGAAATTAAATTCCAAATCTAATTTTCTTTAAAAGAAAACAAAAGAAAATATGGTAATGTCGGTTTTAGCCCTAGGGCACCTTCATGTAGGCTCCCAGCATGGCAGCTCCTTTTTTCGCGTCCACGAAGGGTTTAAGCCAAGCGGCACTGTTCTTTATCTCTCTCCCTTTCTCTCTTGCCTTTACTAATTCGATTCTCATTTTTTTCTCTTCTCTTTTTTCTTTGCTCCATCTTCTCCCTCAGAGCTATGCCAGCCAAGGAAAGCTTCCAAGGTATTCCGTTTTTTCCTTCTGATTCGTTTCTCTTACTAACTGGGTTATTTGAATTGCAGTATCGATGGTGTTTCAGTTGGATTTATCTAGAAATTTGGCTGTTTTTTAGGTTATTTCCGAAAATTTTGATGATTTTACAGGGGGGAAATCGAGCTCTGAATCCGATTGAAGAGTATTTTGAGATAACTAGTTAACGGGGATGAGAAGAAACGATCTTAATACTGTTGTACTGTTGTACTGTTTTTTAAAATTTTTTTTTTTTACTGTACGTTCTAAGTTAGTTTATTAGCTTACTTGTTTTTGAAATGTTTGATGCCGTTGTGTCAATGTTTTTCATTCAATTTATTAATGTTATTGTTTTTATCTGCATCCCAGCTATTCTATTCTTTTCTTTTTTCTTTTTTTTTATATTGGCGACTGTACGGGCCAACTTAGGCACAACTCGATTAATCGTCTAACTAGGTAGTTCAACATTTAGATGTCAAAGAAATCTTTAATAAACTAATACCTAGGTTGGTGGTACTATGATTGAACCCGTCACCTCTTTAAGTCCCCGAGGCCCTTTTGACTACTAAGCCACTCTATGATGGTTTAGGGCCCTAAAGCCCATATTATTAGTTATAGGTTTCTTGTGAATAATTGTTTATTATTGTATTTTGTTAGCTTGAGACTAATTTTTCACTGGTGCTCATTTTTCTCATTCTTTGATGCATGTCAGGTGTTTCAAATTGCTATGTTTTCAAAAGTCGACTGCAGGAATATGCACAAAAAGTGGGACTTCCTACACCTGTTTACGAGACTATCAAAGAAGGTCCATCACATGAGCCAACATTTCATTCTACCGTGATCGTTAAGGACGTTAGATATGATTCTTTACCTGGATTTTCTAATCGCAAGGCAGCAGAGCAGTCAGCTGCTGAAGTAGCTCTTATGGAGCTGTCGAAATCGAGTGATCTTAATCCACATGTCTCTGTACCTGTGGTAAGATTCACATCCTTCACCCCGCATCTGACATTTTCTGTAAATTTGTTCCTTAACCATCAATTACTTAATGATCCTGCGCAAATCTTAGTTTTATATATTTTTTAACCTCTCAATAACCAAATCTTAAAGTCCATTGTTTGTCCTCCCGATGAATTGTTGGATGATTGTTTTTATCTAAAGTTTTACTACCATAAATCGAGGAACAATGGGGCCTTTGAGAACCCAAGGGTTATGGGTTCAATCCATGGTGACTACCTACCTAGAAGTTAATTTTATACGAGTTTCTTGCTGTAGGTTTAGGCGGTATGTCATGAGAATAATTGAAGTGTGTGTAAGTTGGTCTAGATACTTACGGTTGTCAAAAAAATTGAGGGACAATTTGATATTTGTTTATTCTAAAAGCGTTTTAGGATGTTTTCCCCAAGGGGCAGTCTCGTTGGTAGAGATTTGGGGTCTCCAAAGTATGCTCTCACGTAGGTTCCATGTTCGAAATCTGCGAGTGAATTTTATTTTTTTAATTTTTAATTTAGTCGTGAGTGCCTGAGCCAGCTTACGTGCACTTCGACTATTCTCACGGGTCATATCGCCTGACCCTACAACAACTTTTGAATGTCAGGGAAATCTATAAGAAATTAATTCATAGGTAGGTGATCATCATGGATTGAATCCATCATCTCTTAGTTACGAGTGAGCTTAATTATAAAATAATGTCTCCTAAGTCTGGGCCTTAAGAACGACACGAGTGTTTCTAAGTATGCAGGGTGACAAAGCTCCGATTCTCGATTATAAAAAAAGACTTTCAGTCTTGTGTCAAAATACAACTATTATCTCGTGATACAATTTTGTTTTAAACATAGATTTCTTGCAGGTCATGGATTCTAGTTATGAGGGCCTCCACTGAACCGATAAGCGGAAGCGCTTGCTAATTGCCCCATTTAGACTTATATCAATCTTCCCTATGGAATTCTTATTTAGACTTATATCAATTTTCCCTATGGAATTCTTATTTAGTATACAAGACGTCATGCCCTTTTATAGCCCTCTCTGAGTCTAATATTACCCATCTTCCTTCTTCACAACCACCTAGGAACTTGAACATAAGCTAGATATAAGCCTTCTCAACTCTCGTTGACAATGGCTGTGGGAGAGATTGAGAAAGGACTCAACGGGCTTGACCAACATCATAATAGGAGGAAGCTCCAACTAGCCATATTCTTAAGCCTTGGACTTGACCATCCATCACCTAG
>JBBMKA010093640.1:0-12869 GCA_037833695.1 Sechiopsis laciniata
TTCATCTTTCTTCATTTTCAAATTTAAGAGTTTATCCAACAAAACTTAGCAATATCAATATATAGTCAATGATCAAAATGTAAGAAGTTTGAATCTTCCACACTTAATTATTTATATAAAAAAATAATAATAATAATCTAAGGTTCACTTTTTCATAAGAACAGTAGAATTTGAAAAGTTTTTTAAATATAAATTTTTATAGGTAAATTTAACTTTTTTTATTTTTTATTATAATGTCTTAACTAATTAAATTATGCTCATATTATTTTATAAAAAAATGTAAAGATAATTTTATATAATATATTTTTTCCACGTGCAAAGTACGTTAATATTTTCTAGTTTTTATAAGTGACGATATTTATAATTATTCTCTTAATTTGACTAATCTTGTAAGTTTTCCTAATAAATATTAAGAGATCTTTTTATCCTTTCTTTTTTTAAGGGTACCACTACTTTCTTTTTTTAAGGGTACCACTACTCTTAAATAAAATTATAACCAAATATGAATTTTTAAAATTTAACCTGCGATAATAAAGTTGAATTAGATTATAACAAATGAACTAAGTTAACATGCCACAATCCTTTTAATTTAAATCATGTTGGCAACCAAATATTTTTGGTCAAGTCAAAGCCTATCCCACGAACACTCATGCATAAAGCAAAAGAAATTAAATTTTCTATAATTCTATGTAAAAAGTGGAAGGTCAATTAATTAGAGTTGAGGTAGACTAGTGTGGGATGTGATCTTGTTGGCATATATCTCGTTACAATTACTTTTTCAAATTTATTTTGTTCATTTTTATTTTTACTAGCAGTGTTTTGCTTGGGAAACATTATAAGCCTGAAAATTTAGTTCCAAAATTTCCATATACTTTTTGTTTGAAAAAAGTGAAAGGATGTGGTAAAATATAGTTGGTTGAATACTTTTTTTTTCAACCAAAATTAATTGGGTTGAAGAACATGGTTGTAAAGTGGTTGGCTAACATAAAAGCTTCATTTCTTTTATGGGTAACTATAGGATTATTATCAATACCAACATAATTAAAATAGTAACATATTTGTGAATTATTATCGATCCACCATCAATCCGAACATAATTAAAAGAAGAATTGGGCAAATTTTAAAATTATTTGCATTTATAATCATTAATACGTTTTAATAGTGTATTATAAATACTCATTAATATCAGTATAATATATAAATTACAAGGATGATCACTTTTAAATAAATTAGAAATTATAGACATTTGGTATTAATGAATATTTATAATACACTATTAATAATCAAGACCATAAACTATATATAGAGGATACACTGTTTTGTGGTGTTGAATTAGATTACCACCCAACTATAAAATCATCAGACCACACAATCATTCCATAAATATTTATTTAAGTTATAAAACTAAGCAAAGGTCGTTATTATCTTATTTCTTAATACAATATTCGCTCACTATTTTTTCAATCAAATTTATGCGACTCCGATACATATTCAGTACATTTATTTGAAACAATATTATCTAGTTTTTAATAATTGACAAAACATCGTTGGCGAGGACCAAAATATAGTTGTCTTAAAAGTTCAAATTATAAGGAAAATATTTTAAATGCTTAGGAAAAAAAATAGAGTAAACTTAATTTCATACGATCATTTAAATAGACATTTTGAAACTTCAATGGCTAAAATAAATAAATTTTTAAAATTCAAGAATTAAAATAGAATTTAGAATATTTCAAATTATTTATAAGCAGAGAAAAAACTATATTACAATTTATTTGTTGTATTTAAAGCTTGATTTTTATAATAATAATAAAATAAATAAACTAAAGAACAAAATAGGTATCAATGAAACACAATCTGTCTTGGGAGCTTAGCATGTCACACTTAAAGATTAATTTATACTTTAAAACAAAAAGCCTAGCTAGCCACCCCTCCCCAAAGGAAGAAAATAACTTTATACTTAAAAACACAAGTGTAACATAGGTTTGATATATAGGTTTTTTCTTTTATCAATTTTTCTTCTAGTTTAACATGGTATTAGACTATCAAATAGGTAGGTGAAGGGTTATCTTTGTTCGATTGGTTGTATTCCAATTTAATTCAACGATTACGAGTTTGATGATGTGTGACATACTACATGATTTGGCGTTTGTGAGTTTCCCAGTGGTGTGTGTTCCCTAATGATGTGTGATATGTGGTGCGAGGTGTTCGACGATGTGTGATTGTGTTCGTGAGTTTGCAGAGGCGTTCATGACATAATTAGCAACGTATGATGTGAAACGTGTTCGGCGTTCATGAATTTTGTTGGATTATGTTTGACATTCGTGAGTTTGAACGTTGAGTGTCGTGTGCATTCGTGTGCAATATAATTGAGTTTTTTTCTTTGTGCCATTTTGTGCTTCTATGTAAGAAGTGAAACAACGGATATATTTTTGCTATGCAAGTTTTAATGTTACAAGTGAGTCTCGAATCTGAGACTTTGAGAGGAACACACCTTTAAAGCTTATACTTTCAACTACTACACCACCTCTTGAAGACATTTTTGCTTGGGCATTTGAAATTTGTAGGCTCCAACTTGAAGAATGATTAGAAATATAATTTCATAATTTATGTAATTTAAAGTAATTAAATATTTTTCGATATTCTTTAGAATTTGTTAGATATATTCTCTAAGATTTGTAAAGAAATCGTTGATATAACAGTGTAGTATATATCTTCTAAAAAAAGTAGTGCAATATATATATTTGGATAAAATCAATGTAAAAATATAAAGTTTTCTCCGTAATTTCTCTGAATTCTAACCTAGTAAAAAAAGAACTTTTGAAAACTTGTTTTTTGTTATTGAAATTCAACTTAAAAATTAAAATTCATACATGCTTTTAAAAAGGATGAAAAGTTTTTCAACCAATTGCAAGAAAACCATAGAAAGTTATAAATGAAGACATACTATAATGAAACGAGATCTTGACAATTTTCAGCAAGTTTAAGGAAAAAAATATTCTTTTACTTCTTACGTTTTGAGTCAAGTTTCAATTTAATCCCTATATTTTAAATTGAACACTTTTATCTCTGACATATCAATAATGTTCAGGTCTATGTTATAACAAAATTGTTAGTTACATGATGTAATGTTGACCAAAATAATAATTAGACTAATTTTAAATTTTAATATATCGATAATTTGATTATCTAATTTTCACGTAAATTTAATATTTAAAAGAAAATAAGTATAAAAGTAAATTAAAGAAACACACCAACACTAAAAGTGAGTATTATTAAAATATCAAAAATAAAATTGTTTGAACTTTGAAACATACAAATTAAATTGAAATTGAGATCCCAAACCTAGGACTGATAAGGTAATTTTCCCAAAGTTTAATTATCACACTACTATAATTAAGGTATTTGTTGTGTTGAAATACCCAATGGACCCCTTTTGTGTAATAATTACCCATCCAAAAACTCTAGCTATTGAATAAAACCACAACCATAAAACTGTCCAAAGTTCCTCTCTTTAGCCATATCACACCCAATTTTTCAGCTCACTCACACACACTATTCCCTTTTTGAGCTGGCATTGAAATGTAAACAAAAACACACACTCCTTTTCACTCTCACATATGAAACACTTCCAACCTCTCTCATTTTTCTATATAATATCCTTTCAACTCCCCTCCATTTTTCACATCCAAAAATCTTTCATTTTAAACATTCTCATTCGAGTTGAGTCGGGTTCCAATGGCTACACATTTGTGGGTCGTTCTCGGTGTCGTATTGGCATTCGGAGATTTAAGTGCACGAGCAGAGGTGGGGAGAACATTTTTTGTGTTTGGAGACTCTTTGGTTGACAATGGTAACAACAACTACCTTGCTACCACTGCCCGAGCAGATGAGTTTCCGTATGGCATCGATTTCCCGACGCATCGCCCGACTGGTCGCTTCTCCAATGGCCTTAGTATCCCTGACTATATTAGTTGGGTTCATGATTTTGGTTCTATCACCCTTTTCGTTCTAAGTTTCATTTTCCTTTGATCTTTTATTCATATTCTTAACGCGAGGTATTTTAGGTCAGCAACTCGGTTCGGAGTTCTTGCTTCCGTATTTGAGTCCAGAGCTCACTGGTCAAAAGTTGCTCAACGGTGCAAATTTTGCTTCTGCCGGCATTGGCATTCTGAATGACACTGGAATTCAATTTGTATGTGTGAATTTTGATCTTCCTCTAATTAATTTTGGACGGTAATTTTGATGTGTTGTCTTTTTGATTGTTTATTATCATTATTATTGTCTTAGTTTATTTGTTTAATTCAACCATGCTTGTTTATGCTAGTTTTTGGAATTTATGATCTCCATAATATTTACATATTTCATGCTAGTCTTATATATTTCCATTTATGGGTTTAGGGACTTTCTCTTTATTAAATTTGACTTTAATGGCAATTGAACTTTTTTAAGCGTGACAGTTGATAAAAATGTGAATTTTGTATTTAAAAATGTTCTTTTTGACGATTACATTAATAGTAGAAAATAGTGCACTCGAGTGGAATGGTTGGCGGTAGTTGAGGTAATTAACTATTTATTTAGGGATTGATATTAACCATGGTTGAACTTGAAGTAATTAACTATTCATTCGATGACCGATGTAAATAGTGATTGAAATTATAATTAACTATTTACTTAGAAATTAATTAATTAAGTGTAAGTTTGATATCATGGAATTTGAGATTAGATTTAGCGAAGAATTAAGAATAGTTATTTACCACCAAATAAAAATTGGTTCTAGATAAATGACCGTTTCTTAAAAATAAAATAAAAATAATAAAAAAAAAAAAAAAAACCATACCTAAGAATTTTTTCATATATATTTATATATATAAAAAAGGTTTTTGTAGGGTCTTTTGGCCAACAGTTTTCAAAGGATGGAAATTCATTTCTTTTACCCATGTCAAAGTGAAAGGATATGTAGAAATATTAAGAAAATAGATAAACCAATATATAATTAGTTTTTTAGGATTTGATTGTTCAAAATTATATATATGGTGCAGATCAATGTAATAAGAATGTTCAGGCAACTAGATTACTTCGAAGAGTACCAAAAAAGAGTGTCAAGTCTAATTGGAGCTGAAAAAACAACACAACTCGTCAATGGAGCTTTGGTTCTAGTTACTGTCGGCGGCAACGATTTTGTCAACAATTACTATCTCGTCCCCTTCTCCGCTCGATCGAGGCAGTATCCTCTTCCCGATTACGTCAAGATCCTCGTCGTTGAGTATCAAAAACTCCTCTTGGTAATATTTTTTTATAAACTCATTTCATTCTACAACTAAAATTGGATTAGTCAATGATGACTTGTGGGGTAACAATAACTATGCGAGTATGGTTATAAATGTAGAGGGTATATGAGCTCGGAGCACGACGAATTTTGGTGACAGGGACGGGGCCGCTTGGCTGCGTGCCTGCAGAATTGGCGATGCGAGGAAACAGTGGCGGGCAGTGCTCGACGGAGCTGCAGCGGGCGGCGGATTTGTATAATCCACTGCTTCTTCAGATGATCAAAGGACTCAACAGCCAAGTTGGTTCGGATGTGTTTGTCGCTGTTAATACTCAGCAAATGCATGATGATTTCGTCTTCAATCCTGAAGCATTTGGTACATATTTCTCTAACAAATTATAAATTATTGACTCACTGATTAATATAATCATAAAAAATTATTATGCTATTTTTTTTCATTCATTTGCCTAATTGGTGTTATATAATTGAAATAACTTGACTCGTTTCATAATTATTAAGGTTTTTTTTTCAATAGATGTGTGCTTCTTATCGGTTCATGTCTTTACAATAAAATCAACCTCCCTTAAGAAATATTCAAACTTTTAGCGAAATTTTAAAATAAAAAAACAAGTTTTTGAATATTATTTTTTTTCATTCTTTTCAAAACTTGAGTTTTAAGAACATAAGTCAAAATAAATAACAAATAAGGAATTCATTGATAATATAGTAGTATTTATAGGTTTTATTTTTAAAAACAAAAAAAAATCAAATAGTTACAAAACCTAATTTTTCCAACTTTCAAGTGTTTGGTTGTTAAGATGTGGTAGCTAATCAAATCTATAAACTTATGTAGCAAATTTTTTATTAAGTTTTACTGGAATTGTAAATTATGTGGTTGCAGGGTTTGAAAGCTCAAAAGTGGCATGTTGTGGACAAGGAGCATTCAATGGATTAGGGCTTTGCACAATGGCCTCAAACTTATGTAGCAATAGAAATGCATATGCCTTTTGGGATGCCTTTCATCCTTCCCAAAAGGCAAATGAGATTATTGTCAAACAAATGTTTTCAGGCACAACCCAATACATGTACCCTATGAACCTCTCCACTATCCTTCAATTGGATTCTACCACTTGAAAAATTAATCATTTCAAACAAAAAAAAAAAAAAAAAAAACCCTTAAAATATGTGTTCTTTTACCCCCTACTTGTGGCTTTGAATCATGTCTTTTTTTTGTTGTTGTTGTTATTGATGTTACATTATGCTTTTGTTTTGTGTTTCATCATAAAGAGTGTATTTGTATGTGTTCTTTATGTCTCATATTTGAACACATTTCTTAACGCAATAATTATTAATATATTTTTAATTGTTCTTGATGTTCTCCTCTTTCCATATTGATAAAACTAAAATGTATTAGGATATAGATAGAAGGAAATTTGAGAGTTCTTTTTTTTTTTTTTAATTATCTCTCGAGTTATCTCTCAAATTAAAATGGTACTATAGTGTTTGGATATAGTTCGGGTACCATTTTTTGGATAAATTAAGGATTTGAAGGCTTACCTTGAAGAAAGTAATTAGAAAATATGTCAATAAGAACAGTTGTTCAACGGTACTCAATGATCAAGAGATCTTGGGTTTGAATCCCTCCACCTCGATTGTTGTAATCTCAAAAAAGAAAAAAGAAAAAGTAATTAGAAAATGCCCATGTTAGAAGTATGATCATTTCATTGTGCTAAAAGAAGAATGAAAGTTAAGTTTGTTGAGTATCCTACATTGATAAGGTGAGGATATTTCATAGTATTTATAAGATAGTAAATTACTCATTTCATCATCAATTGGTTTTAAAATGAATTGTCCACGTTGTCTAATAAGATATTAGAGTTCATTAAGAGCTCAGATATGCATTTGATTGAACCACGGGCGTGGAGAAGTGTGTGTGTGTGTTTTGGGCTATGTTTGGGCCTCATTTGCATTGTTTCTCAGTTGATTTTAGGTGTCCAATGGGCTTGTAATTTAACATTTACATTGTGATTTGGTATAATGTACGACAATTTCACTCCCAAAATAATAAAGAACCAATCTTAAGATTAACCATCTACACTAAATTATAATTTCGATCAAAGTTTGAAAAAAGATGTAATTTAAGTGCCTATGATTTTTTATTAGAATTTAGTCTTTATAATAGGGAGAAAGTTACAATTTAATCTAAAATAATTTTAAAAAATATAGTATAGTCCCTATAATTCGATATAATTAAAAAATAAATAATTATTTCAATAATTGTTGGCAAATTGAGTATGCGAGAAGTTAATTATTGGATTGAAAAATAATTCATGCCGCTTTTTTGAAACTTGACATCCCAATTTTGATCTAATCTATTATTTAATGAAAATCAATGATGTTATTTACACCTTAATAATAACTCTATGTACTTAAATTGACAACAGTTCTAAGAGACTATTTTTTACGTTCTATCAATTTATGAAAATTATGTTTTAACTTTGTTTAAACCATGAGAAATAAATTAGGTCATCTGATCTCCCAATTTCATATTATTTTGAATCTTATAAATAAGAATCAAAGAAAGTGAAAGTAGTCAAAAAGTAAATTAAAGAAAGCATCAAGAGGGGGAAAAATAAAGAACATTTAAAGCTCGATTTTGTGGGTTTTGGTCATTCAAATTTCATTTTTGTGGAAGATACGTATTTATATTATACTCAAAATTTTTTTTTGATATAATAATATTAGGAGATTGAAAATTTAAACCTGTAATTTCATGGTTATTAAATTGTATAAGATATCGTTAGAATTCTAAGCTTGTTGGTCTATTATACTCAAATTAACGAAACTAAATGGAAAAAAATAATTAAAAAAAAACTAAATTTTTATGTGTATTGGTGTATAGTCTTTACTTCCCTTCCCTTAGCCGTCAATGTACACAAAAACCAATAAACCAAACACAACAATCTCTTTACAAGTTTTAATTTAGAGAAAAAAGAGATTATTAAAGGCATTTGTATTTGTTAGGTGAAAACAATAATGAAAAATATATAAGATTGGTCTCCTTTTGTTTGGCTTTAAAGCCAATCACCGTCTGGAATAAATGACTTTGAAGAAATATGCAAAATCTCAAAAAGTAAAGAAAGAGCTCATTAATCTTACACACTTCCCCTATTTTGTATTAAATTTGAGATGTAAGGGTCAAATAGCCAAAAACTTTTACTTTTCCACTAATTTTACATAAATTATAATATAAATATCAAACAACTCTCCTACCAAATTTGTGAGAATATCTACCAATATTTAAATAATGACATAAATTTAGAAATTATATTCCTATAATTATGAACACTTCTACTCAAGTTTAAGGGCATGAAAATTTTTAATGTCCACCTTATAAGTGATATCACATTGCACCTCACATATTGAGAATACATACAACATGTCACTGAACTCGCACACACAAGTGTCACACACAAATTGTCGTCAATCACGCTATCAAGCATAACACTGCACATATAATGTTGAACACCACACATATTATTGCATCACACGAATTGCAGCAATGATACACTTGTCATAAAATCGGATCAAAATCAAATATATCCATTTAAAGAAATTAAGTATAAACTGAAACGGAGAAACAAATTGCAAATCAATGCAGAAAGAGAAGACAAAGATTACAGTAATTCGAGAAAACTCTTTTTTGTGGGAGAGCCCAATTTCATTACATACTTCCAAAAATACAAAAGAGAGGAAAGAACATAAAAACCCAAAATCCTAATTGCTATCCCAAATTCCCAAATGCTCTCATAATCTCTCAAATGTTTCTCTCAAATGCTCGTATAAACTCTCATGATGTAAATCTTTTCTTGGTAAATACATAAACTTATTATTATTATTATTTTTTTATACTGTCCGAACCAACTTTTGCGCACCATGGAAAAAGACTTTCCAAATACATAAACTTTTTACTATAATAAAAATCTTAAATTCATAAGAAAACTTTAACTCAAACAGAAAACAAAGTTTCTACATAGGTGGCAAAACTTTAACCGTGGTAAAAGACTAAAAAAAAAAAAAAAAAAAAAAAAAATCTCAAATTACATAATTTAATAAATATAGTATATTCCTAACAATTTTTAGGAGACAAACTGTTTAACCTTATAATCCATAATTCATAACAATTTTTTGAATTACATGATATTTCTTCCGTAACTCTTAATTGGAAAGTTTTGCTGTCTTTTCATTTTGAATGAAGTATCTCTTTTCCAAAAAAAAAAAAAAAAAATGGTTAATCTTGGTTAAAATAAAACTCGTAAAAAATTCATTCTTAAATAGGTAGTTATTATGGATTGAACTTATAAATTTTTAACATTCTCTTAGCTACTAAATCACTTCGTATCTTAATATATACATTGCTTGAGTAAGGCTTTGAATTGAGGATTCGATTTGGTATGTTCCAATAGAAGTTAGGCAATGTTGGCTATGCTTGCATTATCTTCATCATTGTTCAACTTTTGAAAATGATGTTACTTTGCTTTCATGAAAGATATTTATATATGAAGAAATTTCGCGTATTCGAACAAAAATTAGTTTTTTTTTTATTTTTTTATTTTTTTACTTTTTATTTTGAGATTACAATAATTGGGGGTAGGGGCACTCGAACTTAAGATCTCTTAGCCAATAGGGCTACATCAATGTCGTTGAACTATTGGGCAAAAAATTAGGTGTTTCCGAAAGTGACAAAGATTTTTGTTTTATTTTAATGGCTAAATTATACAAAATGTCACTATACTATGGTGATTGTGTAAAAAAATATTCTTAAACTTTGAAAAATTTCAAAATTGCCCCTGAACTTTAACAAAAAGTTTCAAAAATGCTCTTACCGTTAAAATTGGATGAAAACCATTAAAATTTGGTTTCACAAATACCCTTGGTCTTAAAAAACATTTAAAACATGATGAAAATGTTAAAGTTTTGGTTTCTATAATATATAGATATTTAATTAATTTTGTTCGCAAAAGATAAATTTTACTTTTGTATTTATAACTTATAAATTACTTTTAGGGAAATTGTATACAATGGACTCTCATTGAAAATATGATAACACCACCTAGTATTTATAAGATTAATGAGTTACTCACTAATTATCAATTGATTTTGAGATGAAACTTCATGATATTCTAATATTGTATCAAAACTCATTAAACTCAAACAAGTACATGTTGATATCTCATAATATTTATAAAATAGATGATTTACTCTATTTATTGTCAATTAATTTAGTTTTCGAAAGTATAGGTAACATAATTATTTTAACAAATTCAAGCTAAAAATTGATAAAAATAATGATAATGATCTTTAAATTTTGAATAATTGAACAAATCTCTACCTCAAAACATTCATTTATGTTCTAAATTCATCATAACAAAATATTTATCAAACGGAATCTTAGTTTTTTAGTTAATATTATTATTATTATTTTTTTTTTTTTGAATTTTGGAACTTGTTTGGTCATATTGTTATTTAAAGGTTAATAATATATTTATTTTTATCAGTTTTTAGGGAGAAAAAACTATAAATAAAGAAAAAAAAATTATTAGAGAATATGGAATTCTACCACAAAACCAATTGGCAATGAGGGGAGTAACCCATTGTTATGAGGTCTCCACTCTTTTCGATGTGAGATCCTTAACATGTCCCCTCAAGATGGTGCCTCTTTTGGACTCACCAATCTTGAATCGGATCTCAATTTCATTCTTTATTAGACCGAACACCCGTTTGATTTTAATACGCTTTAATATCATATTAAATAACATGAGAATCTACTTCAAAATTAATTAATAATAAGAGGAGTATCCATACTCTTTATATATATATATATATATATGTGTGTGTGTGTGTGTTAAAAGTCTCCTCAGTTTTTCAATCTAAGATCCTTTAACATCAACTTCAAATTACATAAACAAAAATAACATTTTAAAATTAAGAACAAAGGCAAAGCATATCGTCTCAATATTTTTCTTCCTTAGTTAACAATGTAGAACCGAGATAATTTAAGAACCTAGTTGCTTCCTCTTAATATTCATTCCATTAATATTTGACCAACCTTTTCCCTATCTTGATTGTGTATGAGATAAATTCCACAACGACGAACTGCCAATTCCCGGGTATCATCTTCGACAACAGCACGAATATAAGAGCAATGGTGAAAGATGTTGCCAAATGTTCTTTGTGGAGTATAATACAACCAAACAAATCGCCTTTCATCCAACCACAAATATCTATTCTCCATTGTAGTGTGAATGTGAAGAGGTTTTAGAAGGCCTTGCTCAATTTCAAACTGGCACATAAGGTCATGAGGCTGTAGGACTTCATAGATGCAAATAGCGAAATTTTAGGAAACAATTTTCTAACATCTATGACGCAATCGCATGCATGATAATTATATGAATCAAGTAGGGAGTAAAGAGTTATGACCTTTGATGCGTGATTCCTAAGCAAGAAAGAACGCCGCTGCAACGAGATATTAGGGCTCCAACTGTAACCCCTGCAATTAGTCCACCAGCAATGGAATGATCCCACGTATGCTAGTACAAAAGCGAGTGAACTGTTTCACTCTCTTACTTTTATTGGGATGTGGAGGCACAATAAGGAATTGGGGTTAGGGGTTATTCTATCTCATGGAAAAAGCTGCTGTCTCACTTTCTCCTAACCCCATATATATATTTAGGGTTAGGCAAGAAGAGTAAACCAAAACCCTAAACCCTAAACCCTAAACCAAAACCCACCCAATAACTCTTAATCGCCATCCCATACAAAACCTTTTGGACTTTATGTTTAGTTCAACCCATTGTTGTATGTGTCACAACAACAATAATAATTATCTCTTAGGAATTAGATACTTTAGTTGTTAGTCCAATCTAATTAGTCTAACTATAATAATTATTCTCTAGCAAGTAATTATTAATTACTAAAATACGCTAATTATTATCTCCATAATAATTCTTATTTATATTTAGTAATTGTCGGAATTTGTCTTAAGACACGATTCCTTCAATCTCTCACTTGTCCGTAGACAAGCTAGCAATACTAAATTCCTTAAATCTCTTAATACCAGAATTTAACAACATGACTAACACCTGATGTAATCATGATGTTTCTCAAATTATATTTCTTGATATCCGGGTTCGAATTGTTAAAACATAGATTAAATTTTTAATCCATAGAGCATGGTCATTCATTTTTCAATTCTTGCTCATCAAGGGGCCTAGATATCAGTCCTATCTAATATGAGGACTTATACACTCTTGTATGACCAAAACTCCCACTCAAATCTTGACCAACCTGATCACTGCTTTTATAACCTCCTTTTACAGCATGAAGTTTAACAGTGTCAAAGTTAAATCAATCTTATCATGGTTATAATGTTATACTCATGTCTAAGGAATCCACTAAATACAAAAGAATAATTCTACTAGTAAAACTTTGTTAGGTCATGTTTCAATATATTACATATATTCATATAAATGACTAGACATCTCCATGTCCCCATAGTCCATGGAACTGCGCTATCAATCAATTATACGCTAGTCTTTCA